>CAIGRN010105441.1:0-14094 GCA_903798345.1 Fraxinus anomala | reverse complement strand
AAAGGAAAGGAAAGGAAAGGAAAAGTAAAGAAGAAAACCTAGCGGCACAACCACCATCCCCACCCTCACGATATGGTCATGTGCAAAAAATTGAAAGAGGACTAAATTGATGTATTTTGTAAAGTTTGATGACTCCACTGTAATATTTCCAATGTATAAACTATTTCTTAACTCTGCCGTCCGATTCAAGTACTAATGAAAGTCATCAATTATTGATGATGGCCGGTGATTGGTGTTACAAGCCCATGGTGGTTATAAGAAAATACATATTTTTTAACAATATATGATTAAAAAAAAAAATTGAATTTAAGTTTAAAATATTTTATTGCATCAATATTTGATTAAAAGTAAGTATGTTATTAAAACGATTTTTCAAATAATGATAATAAAAAAGGGGTTGAATAGTTTTATTTGAGAAATTTGCAACATTAGTCCCCAACCTATAATTTCAACAGAAATTTGATCATTAGCATTTCAAAAGAGCAAGTTAGTCTCCTATCTTGTCAATATAGTTGCACAATTAGTCTCAGTTGACATAAATCGACTCAATTGTTGCTAAATTGTCATATGACCCACGTAGGAACATGTACTTCCTTAAATTTTTAGACCATAAAACTTAACTTTGTAAAGTTGTGCGTACAAAATCCACATGATGACTTGACAAAATTTCGGACATTTTTTATTACAAGTTTTTCAACTTCAATACTGTCTAATACAATTCAATAACCGGACCGAGAAAAGAAAACGAGAATCCACAACTTACATAGAGTATACCATTTTCTGCTCCCTTGAAGTTCAGGTGCAAAAATCTTATAAAATAAGCAGCCTTTTATAACTCCGGGAAACCTGACTAAATCAGAATGAGCAAGTAAAATCCATTGCTTTTCAAACCAATGTCTCTCAGGCAGCCGGAAAAACGTTGTACAAAAGATTTCAGCTATAGGAACTATACTCTCCATCTTTAGCAGACTAAATGATGACGACATCATATATATTATGCGCACGTACTTGATTCAATACTACAGAAATCACAATAAGGTGTTGGAGGTTATGTATCAATCTCTTGCATCAATACTCGCTAAAAAAAAAAAAAATATATGTACAAGGTAAATGGTTGAAAGCAAATATGCATCTACGCCTTGCTCTTAATATGGTATGCATTTCATCATAAACTATACGGTGATGGATTAAAATCCAGCCATCGAGAGGTTGAAGGGACTGCATAAGCATATAATATCTGATGTCACCAAAAATCAACAGCTGATGGATTATACCTCAATATTTAAATCAATAAAAACTGGGACGTTACAATACTCTCCATCTTTAGCAGACTAAATAATGATGACATCATATATATTATGCGCACGTACTTCAATACTACAGAAATCACAATAAGGTGTTGGAGGTTATGTATCAATCTCTTGCATCAATACTCACTATAAAAAAAAAAGAATATGTACAAGGTAAATGGTTGAAAGCAAATATGCATCCACGCCTTGCTCTTAATATGGTATGCATTTCATCATAAACTATACGGTGATGGATTAGAATCCAGCCATCGAGAGGTTGAAGGGACTGCATAAGCATATAATATCTGATGTCGCCAAAAATCAACAGCTGATGGATTANGCATAAGCATATAATATCTGATGTCACCAAAAATCAACAGCTGATGGATTAGAAGTCTTCTCCAAGTCATGCATTTATATATACCTGTTTAGCATCAAGATCACTTATTAGCAGCCATCATAGATCTTCCAATAGCAGAATTCAATTTTTCCATTTTTACTCCAAACTGACCCCAACCCTTCCCCAATCGGTATGAATACATATCTCAACACATTTGTGAAACTTCCCAAAAAACATTTGAAGAAGGGGGCACAACAGGAGCAGGTACGAGAATACTAGCTCTTTTAAAGTTGAAAATATAAAATAACTACCTAGATAAAGGTGGAAAACTTAGCAATCATCTGCACTTGATGTTGAAGGACGTATTAGATCCTTCTCTTCATTGGCATCCAAGCCTTCCGGAATTGATGAATAATCCTCTCCTTCTGAAATAAAGGTCCCTGGGTTCATGTGCTGGACCTCCTCTTTTGTACAAATTAAGATCTTCCGAACCATGGAACGGAATTCACTGTTTTTGACAAGAGATAGATAGGCAACAGTCAATAAGCAAGCGATAACATGAAGACCATACCAATGAGTTTTGGTGATCAAAATTAATCCAAACTTTCAGAACATTTTAGAGAGCAGCAAGAAGGATATCTTACTCCCATGGGTCATCTCCAACAAGCATCATATCATCCTCATCATCAGTATACACCACGAGCCAATTCTTATTCCGAGAATTCAGTTCACCATTACATTCGAAGATATCATCTAATGCAGCAATCAACTCGTCATAGTTGTTGAAACTGGCAAGATCCACAGATCTACCAAGGGTGATACCCTGCTTATGAACCTGAAATGAAAATGATAAAGAGGGATGGCAATGCCATTTTATATTAGAAGTCAATTAATAGTCTCATTGAAAAGGAATATAGAAGTCTAAATCAAAACCTTGGTGCAACTCCTCGTTGAACCAGAATGACCTTTGCCTTCCCCATCGCTAGAAACAGGAACACAGGTTTGATATTGTTTATCCTGCTCACTACTGTCGACTTGATTATCAACTAATTTAGATCTTTGATTAGATTCAAGTGCAGTGGATTTGTGAGAGTTCACCCCAAGAAGCACGCAATCTGCTAACGCATTTCTATGTGGCAATGCAGGCTCCATTGGAATGGAGCTACTACTAAGGGAAATACCAAAAAGTTTGCAGTTCCCTTCTTTGGGTTTCCCGCCATTGTGCTGTTGCTGAAATGTAGACTTTGGCGCCAGCTCTCTAGACATAGTAGGTGGTGTTTGGAGATAAGATGAAATTGGTGGTGGCATCAACCAATTACTTGGCAAATTTTCAGCTCTATGATCAGGAAGCACGGAATACTGTCTGAAACCACCATACCTCATATCCCCTTGTCCATGAGTTTTAATGCTAGAATCCATCAAATTAAAGGAAAGACCAGAATGAATGTTAGACCTCGTGTTTCTGATTGAGTTGAATTTCCCTTCATGCTCTTGCATTAGACGCTTCGCAATAACTCCTGCTTGATCACCAGAAGGCATATAGAAATCATGGGAGGAATTGATTTGCGTCCCAAAACCCGATAAAAGATCCGTGAATGATGACTCTTGCCTTCCTAGAGGAAACCTTTTATCTGATCCATCTCTTCTGGTTGTGGAAACATCAACCTTCTCATCATCTAATGAAGGTCGCCATAACATTGGCTTTTCAGAAGAGTCCGACTCGTAGCTCTCCACAAAAGTGCCTCTCAAGGTGGAAAACTCTTGATCTTGCAGGACTCTAGGAAAACCACTGACTGCTGAAGAGTCCACTGTTATCTTAGATGAAGCTACATTCAAATAAATATATGGAACCCATTTGAGTCGGCTAGATATAAAGTAAAAATGATAATTAGCTAAAAGAAAACTCAAGTCAGATTGAAAAATACCTTCCCTTGTACAGACAGAAGAGTTTGGAGATGATGGCAAGATGTTTGATCGAGGCCTTTTTGGCCTGGACACTGGAAGCGGATTAAGAGCGGCAGCAGTAAGTGCAGGTTCAATTTCCCAGGGTGAAACCCTCTCAGGACGAGGAATGGTGGAAGTTTCATCCCATCGCACCTTAACGTAGATTAAGAGATACAACTTCAGCATGAGATCTAAAAAGGGGGAGCATGATACAGCAGCACCTACCTTTAGACATCTCCATTTTGATTCTGGCCATCTTTTCGGATCAGCATCCTCAATACCAACTATAGTTCCAGTAAACCTAAAAACTTAGTGATTTAACATTTAATCGTAACATTACCAAATCAGAAGATAGCTATTTTGCAAATACTCCATAACAGTTCAGTTTATTCTTCAGGATGCTAACATGCTGCCTACCTCTGCTCTGGAGCTTCTTCACCTTCAAATCTCATTTTAAACCTCATTCCTATTGCATAATTATTTTTCATGGACTCCATGTACTGATCATAAGAGACAATATACTCAGATGGGCTTGTCCTGCCACATATTATAGGAGAATAGCAATTAGAAGAGTGCAAAACATACAATATAATCTGATTATTATCTTTCTTCTATATTCTGCGCATACTTTTATGGGTGCAGACTTTCACATTTCAAAATCACAAACAGATTCATCAGATGTTTATTTGACAAAAGAAAAGTCACGTTATTACTGTAGCAAAATTCAATTGCATTAAAGAATTATAAAATACAGAATAGTATTCACAATGGGCTGTTGTCAACAACCAACAGAATGAAAGACCATCCACATTTTTATAAGTTAATGGAGGGTGAATTTGTTTGCATCACCCATAGGAGCCAGTTGCCATCTCTTTTCAGAGAGAGAGAAGTTGGACATCCAAATTAATCTTTGATAAGTGAACATTTTTATTTTGGCAGCCAGACTTCAGGAAACACCACGAATACACAATTCAAATCACATACCTGGGCTTGTAATACACTGTAAACATGGTTTTAGTCTGATTGGCATGCCAAGCTGTTGCCAGCACACCAAGATGCATACTGTGACTAGATATGACTGATGATGGAACGTGTCCTTCTTGTCTCAGGGCACGTCTAACACCAACACGAAGCTCCCCATTCTCACTCCTACAAAATTCACATTACACACATCACGCATGAAAATAAGTTTGTATAGACATAGAGACATTAAGATTGCGCGAAACCTTAGAAATATGAAGGCATCCCCTGCAACAAGCCTCTTTGAACTCACAAAGACGCTCCAACCACTCTGGAGGAGGTGCCTCCGTGGTTGACCTGAAATTTAGTAGATTAATTGCAAAATTATTTCAGGTCAACAGTCATACCAAAACCTTTAATGAATGGATAAAACACATTCTGAGAGAAGTGTATTACAGGAAAACTAAAGTATCCATTAAATAACCCATACAACACCAATTCAAAAGCATGCCACCTAGAAAAAAAATAATGCCACCATCTGGCCCAGGCTTTATATGTTTGCTAGTTCCAGTGAATTATATAATTTGTATTAGTAGATTTCACTTTTCAGTTCATTTTCATACAACCACAGACGTCATATGCAATAGATCAGACGTGATCGGTGACACTACTAGCATCAGCTAAGGTGATCAAGAAAATGTCAAGTCTTTATTGCCTACCACGAAAGATATGTCTGAATCGCCACTCATTGCCATGCATATCTTTTGCCACCAACTCCTGGGTTGGAGGTTGTCGTGACATGTCCTGTCATAGAAAACAAACAATTTTTTTTAAGACCTTGAATTCTAACAAATGGAATCGCATACATCAGACATAGATTGAGGTAGAAAGCCCTAACTAGAGGGGGTAGACACTCATCAGCATGTCGTCTCAACACTGAGAATCCACCATGAGAGCTGGTGTCTGAGGCAGTCAATGTCTTACAAAAAGAATGCACATGACAACATGGTGGGGGTGGTGGCAATGGTTCTTTCTTCACTGCGTTTTCGTCTTGCTGAAATACCAAGGCATCAAAAAAGGTACAAGGGAAATTTCAATTCAAATTTTCAAATTTGAAAGTTCCGAGTATACTGGATCATCACGATTCAGCTTACATTAGATTCAGGCATCAAGGTTACTTGTGCAAACACCTCATCTGTATCCGGTTCAGCCTATTCACAGAGCAGCATCCAAAAATAGATTAAAAAAACAGCCAAATCAATCGAATTTCAAACAAGAAAACTACCTTTAACAGAACATTAGCCACGCGACAAAGGATCTTCGGTGGAAGATTATACACGGGCATCTGCTGGTCTGCACTTTGACTAGTTGCCGCCTCCACCTACATAAAAACATCAATGAGCTCCATCAACTAAGAAGCATAGTTTAAATAAAGAAACTTCATGAATGAACATCACAAACTAAGTCCTTTTAAATTAAACCCCCAAATAAATCTTAACGGGCAGCAAATAAGAATTATCTCAATAAATTCTAAGGGGTGTATTCAATTGAGACTTTTAATGACTTTATGGGATTTAAAAAGTTTAAGGGTATTCAATGTAAGCTTTTGGAAACTCTCTAAAAGTATTTGTGTGTTCAATTGAGACTTTTATAAATGTTTAAGAAGTCTCTAAAAATCACGGAGTATTCAATTAAAACTTTTTAGAAGTCTCTATAAGTTTTGGTGTATTCAATTTTTTATGACTTTTAGATACTTTTATAAAAGTCTTTATGGTACTAACTTTTAAGCAGGAAGTACTATAATAAAATCTCAAAATTTGACTATCATTAATCAAAAAATTTTGAGAGACTTTCACAAAAGATAAAAGAGATAAATATATTTTTTCTTTCAATATTTCTCTTTCATTTTTCCTTCCACGAACATTAGAGTTGTAATTAAAATTTATTTTTTCTATTGATTGTATTAATTTCTATTTTTCTTTTTCTCTTTCTTATCGTTTATTTCTATTTTCTATGAAAAAATTAAATTGTATGTTTATAACTTTTTTTCCTTTTCCATTATAAAATTTTATATAGACTAATTTATAATTAAATTTAAATATATATCTTTTATCTATTTTTTGAATGTATATTATATTATCTAATTTATAATCAAATTTAAATATATAGATTTTATCTTTTCTTTATAGGTATATTATACTAATAATACTGAATATTAAATTTATTTTTTATATGTATGATTATTATTTATTTAATTGAGATCTTAAATTTTTATTGAAGGAAAAGGGGAATTGAAACAATCACCACCTCGTTATATGATAATTTTACAATATTACATAAATTCTATCTCAAATAAAGGTTTTCAAAAGTTTTTTGAATTCTACAAAAGTCTCCAAAAATTTTAAAATGAAAGTTTATAAATCTACAAAAACTTTCACTAATTCCATGCAAATCTCTAAAAAAATTCACAAAATCCACGGAAGACATCACTTAAAAAAAGTCCATCAAAATCTTCGAAAATCCCAATTGAATTCACCCCCTAAGTTATCGTGCAGATATTTAACACAAGAAAAAAAAAAGCAACAAATAAAAAACCTCTTCTAAGTGACCCTGGGGGAAATAGAAAACGAGATCTTGTTCACGAGGCACGGTAACTAAAGGACCAGCACATGCCCTCCATAGCTCCGTGTATAACGCTGTCTCAGCATCCACTGTAAATCACCCAATTCCCAAAATATTAAACAAAAACATAGTGTTACTAATAAACCAAAAAAGAACCCAGGTAAGAAACTAAGTACTATCCGTAAAATCGTCTGAAATACCCTTTCCGGCGCCAGTAATTTTTTCCGGCATCAACGATTGTGAGCCTCCGTCGATCGACATCTCTGAAGTAGCCATTTGTTTACCCTTTTTTTCAACTCAGATCTCCCATAACCAAACCCCACAAAAGGATAAATAGAATATCACACTTTCGACTTCAAACCCACAAATAATTTCGCATAAAAAGAATCACACACATACAAATAGAAATCTTGGTGAATCGGAAGATTTTCAGTGAATTTCTTTCCTCTATGTTTCTCACTCTAGCTGTTTTCAATTTTCTCTCCCTATAAAAGCAAGTTCCACTGAGCAAGTAGTAGTACACAGTGAGTGAATGTGAAGCAAGGGGGTTAGTATACGGAGAGACAGAGAGAGAGAGATAATAAAGGCGGTGGAGAGAAAGAAATTGTTACAGCTATTGAACATCTCTATCGCGGTCAATTTTCTAATCCCGCGGAAAATTTTGTTTTACCCATAATCAACGGGTCTTGCTGGGTCAAAAGTTGGTCACAAAAAAAAAAAAAAATCGAAAAATCGATCAAATCGGCTTAGAATGGTTTGGGTCGATTTGATACGGGTAATTGGTTTTATTTGATTTTTTAAAACAAAATCATGATGGGTCTGTTCAACCATAATTTGAAGTCTCAAAATCGTTGATTAACCTAATCGGTCCAACCCACTTACATGTTTACCTTTTTGTTTTTAAAATTTTATTTTTTAAAGAAAAATAAAAATCAAAAGATAAGCCTTAATTTCAAAACTATATCTCGATTCCCTCCAATCTATAATGTTGTCAGAAGTAATAGCACTAAAAATTTCCTTTCCCGAGCTCGTTATTTTATACTTGACATTTTTTCCCTACTCAAGCAGTCGGACTACATAATGCATTAAAAATAACAAAGTTCATAAGTTTTTTATTGATCAGTCCCTATTAACTTGATTTTATTAGTTGGTTAATACTTCTTGTAATATAAAGTTATTTTAGTTCTTGTAATTCAAGTGAGCCCAAGATCGAGACATTTTTTTTTAAAGAAATTCAATTTGAACTAAAAGTTCGAATCAACTAACCGAACCAAACCAAACCGATTTGACTTGAATCGGTTCGATTGAAGAGTTAGAGTGGATTGGTTGAGTTGAAATTCATCCAAACTGACTAGTTTGATTTTGATTTCGAGTTGAAGTCGAAATCAAACTGCGCCCATGCCTAGGCAAAAGTACAAATTTCTAAAAAGGCAAACACGCGCAGTCCATGGAAATTAAAATTACTAAAAATCCTATTTTTAGTAAGTTTTAATAAAATTTGGTGACATATATGATTAAAAATGATGAATCTCATGAAATGAAATATCTTATTAGAATTTATTAATTTTAACTTAAATTAAAATTTTATACCAAATATGGACATTGTATTCCACATCTAAAAGTTCTTAATACATTTAATATGGGAAGAACGGAAAAAATAAAAAGGTAACGCATAATAATAACTATTAAAAGTGTAAAGCAATTTGGAAGAATGAACAAAAGTAGCAATCAAACAGTACAACAAAGGTTAAAAAGCACAATCGGTACAATTTTCAACCCCCCGTCTAAACTTCCATTCTTCCATAATTCATACCCGCACTTGTATTTATCATCCTTACCTAATTTCATCAGGCGTTATTATAAGTACCCAAACTTTCAATTTTTTTCTAATCCATACCCAAACCTCCCATTAATACCTAATTAACTAGCCGTTAACAACTCCGATGATTCGGTCATACCTGGTGACCAATGCCAAATTGCAAAAACTTCCATCGCGTCAAATTGAACTCTAAACGAATGTCGCGTGATACGGAAAAATGCTAATCAGTTACTAAAAAATTTACCGATTCACCAAGTACACCTTCAGAAATCACGTGATATGAAGGTGCTAATCACGCGCTAAGAGCTAAGATATTATAGCACGGTGAGAGAACAAAACGAAAAGGCAAAGGGCCCAATTAAATTTGTCCACTAGTAGTTTTGTGGGTGCATAAAAGCTCCTAATATGGAAGAATCTTCATTGAGAGAAAAACAACTTTAATGAAGATAATGGCATCTCTATCTATATTGTCTCTTGTGTAACTGTTATTTCGCCCCCCAAGCATTGGCGAAGTAAGAAATAAAGGGGTTCGGTTGAGGATTGAAGAAAAGTGACGAACACGATATATTTAAGTTAATCGATCAATCTCGTAATTCTATTCCCTCATTTTCGAACAATTTATGTTATTTCAAACTGAGTAATAGTCACTTCACAAAAAGACGGAAGTCTAAAAATATTGGAAAATAAGAAAAAATAAAAACATATTGTAACATTACATGTGACAAAAAAATGAGAATTAAATTGTGCAATAAATATTAATGGTTAAAATGTGTACTATGTTAATTTGTCAATCAATCCATGCTGTCCTTTGTCCTAGGACAGCCAATTGAGTCGTTTTGGAACAAACATGCAAAAGCACTACTCACTAATCAGGTAACAATGTGTCTTCACTTGTTCATTCCATGCCTTGACATGTAAGTTTTGTCTATTTTGCTTACCAAAATCTCAACTCATTACAAGTTTACGATGCTGAGATAGTAATCTCAATTATTACGTAACAATAAATCCCAATTCATTACAATGCTAAGATAGTGACCTTGATTGTTATATACAATAAATCATCGTATTTTTGGTTTGATTTTCTCGTTTCAGGAAAACATCATAGGATTAATCTTGAGTTTTCTGCAAGCGATCATATACATTGTTGGTTCGAAAATCACGAAAAATACAATAAACAAATGCAACCCTTTTAATTAAAAGGTTAAAAATATTATTTATTTTGATCCACAGTATATCGTTTGCGTACTATTATCTATTTTAATTTAAAAGAAACATTTTAATACGGTGCTACAACCTACATGTCATAGCAATTATTGGTCTATTAGTCAAATAATTTAGACGACACGATCAAAAGTTGGACCAATGTCAACTAACCAAACATCCTTTTACTTTAGTGGACTGATTTTAATGGTCCATGTGCAAATTATTCATAATACATACATATCTAGTCAAACCCACACGAGTCAACGTTCAATCACTTAAGAATACACACTGACAGACCCACTGATGCTAAAATCAATGGAATCAGGAGGCAAAGTCAAAATTGAAGTCTAGATATTAAAAGAATAAAAAATATAATTTTTAAATACACGTATCAAAGACGTCAATAAAACTTTTCCTTGATACTTACTTTCAGATAAGAAAGTTATATAAATTGCAGCTCACCATAATGTCTACTTTCCGGCAGCACTGCTCGACACAATAATTATAAAGTAAAAATACGATATTTTAGGGAATTTGAGATTATCATTTCAATCCACCTTTTTTTTTTATTTTTTTTCGTGACGAAAGACAACGTAAGACATTGACGAACCAATTGGAATGTTAAAACATGACATGGTTGACACTATGCAGCTTGTAATTGTGGCAAGGCATTTATTTTTGCAACGTTTCCTCACTTTTTGGAACGACTATATGATGTCATTCATAGCTTGGATGGCATCATTATCAATTTGGTAAAATGTGGAAATTAGAAAAGTAATTATAAGTAACTTTTTTAACCTCGAGCCAAACAAGATCTTGGAGGATGGATAAAAATGAAGTCACCAGACACCCAAAGTTTATGTTGGATTTTGTGACCTGGATTATGGAATATTTTGAGAAAATATTTTCTTTTCTCGTGTTTTATCAAAAAAATATTATTTCCTTTTATTTTACTTGTTTTATTAAAAAAATATTATTTCTTTTATTTCACGTGTTTTTTTATCTTGTTTCCATCTTCGTGATATTTCTGAGCTCCATAAATATTAAACTCTTCATTCAGTTTAATAGATTACAGAAGTTGCTGAAAGTTGTATTTTATCTCAATTGGTTGTCATTAATAAAATATTTGATTTATCTGCTAATTTCTTGTTTGCTTTCTTTTAAATTTTGTTCTTATTTATTAGTTTGTGCGATCTATGCTTCATATCGCGTCATGTCATCACCTCAAATTCCTAACAGTTTATGGTAAAGAAGCTAACAAAATAATAGGTTATATGTCTCCAAGTATTTCATTATCATAAATTTAATTACTCATGTAATCTCGTGATTAATATAACCGCGAGAATCTTGGAGGATATTTGAATGTCTCGTCACTAGTATACTAATTATTATAAAAATATCAACGATCAAATTTTTTGTCCAAATAATATTGTACCTTTAACCCTTTTTATTAACACGTGTAAGCAATGAAAAATTTGAAACTGGCTTCTACCCATTTATTATAAGATATTAAAAACTACCTGAAAATAGATGGATGACCAAACGTCTTATTTTTTTCAAAGTAACAAACCAAGTGTCATGTTAGACTAGACACAAACATAACCATTAGCATTCAGAGCTACATAATTGTCCTTTAACCCGTTATGGTACATTAAGATATAAAACTTCTTAAGACCTTAATTTTATCTAAACATAATAATAAGCGCCCGTGCATAAATTTAAGAGACAATGTTTCGATGACGTATTAGATACTAACAAACACGAAACAAAAGTTAACAATTCAAATTTTATCTAATGTTACGAGTCGAAAGTACTCGATATTAGATTAACAAGATAGATTGTTGTAGCAGTGTGGGGATCCAGTTGTGCACTCGTACTAACAAAATATTGAGTGTTGGAAATTAAAGGATGTTGATGTTTGGGATGCAGACATGCCACAAAACAGAAGTTTGTGTGGGATTGAGAGAATGCATGTATGGTGGTTTAAAATATGTATATGCCTTCTCCCACTTTAATCGACAACTTGTGCATCATGTGTGCCACATTTCACACCTTATGTCATAGAATTCACATGCTCCTGACTTCATGTCGAGAAAAATCAAATCACAAAGGCACATTTGATTTTAACTTGGAATGTCCATTTATCAAGTGTGACGCGTTAGGTAAAAGTATTAAATTCGAGTCGCAAAGAATCTAATTAATGAATAGGAGTCTTGGAGTCAAGGTCGAACTCATTTCACATCTGAATTTTTGTCTTGAAGAGGTTAGAGCACGAGGCCTAGGCAATAAGGAAAAGTTGAATCAATGAACATGAACATGCAATGCTCCATACTTATGCTTCTCGGGTAGAGGAAAAGTTTGATGAAGACGCACATATAATGCTTTTTATCGACACTTTTTGGTAATGAAATTAGAAATCCGAATCCAACGAATCAGCTTCTTACCGTTTTCATAGTATTTATGGAGTCAAGTCTTATTGTAGTATCTATTTCAGATAATTTCATTTACTATTTTGGATATTTAAAGTTACTTGCTTCAATTTAATTTAATGAATTAATTGTGAGTTACCTAGGTGCATGTTTCGGTTTGTTTAAAAGTTTTCGATCATATGAAATAATTATAATCTTATGAAAAGCTCAAAAATGGCCTTTTTTTTCGCTTTTAAAGCTCAAAAGGCTATTTTTTCGCTTTTAACTAGAGTCAGACATGCTCAAGCTAAGACCAGTTTAGGTGGCTTAATATATAATCTATGCTTGTGAATTTTTTTTTTCTTTCCACATTCGAGAATGCTAGTGGATTTCACATGGAGTCGGTGTTGAAAGCCCCTCGACAGTAAATTGTACATCCTCCACTTTTCAACCCTTTCATCCTCAAAGTAAACATGTGAAAACCAGTACATCGTACCAAGCATTTTGATGGGGATGTGTCTAGTATAAAAGTTGTTGCTATTTATTATAAGACGCGTGTTATAGATGTGTCGAATATAGCATAAGGCGATATGATTCCATCGGTTAGGTTTTTTCTTCATTTTTTCCGTATAATTTATATTTCTCATGAAGTAAATTAACTGATGAATTTTGTGATGAATGGTTTGCTCAGTTTGCCAATCCAAAAGTTGTACGTAGCTAAGCTTGTTATTAAAAAAAAAAAACCTCAAATAATTATTTGAGGATTTAGAATTTAATTGTTTGTGAATTGATGGTAAAGAAGAAGCTATGCAAATTGGATTGAAGCGATAACAAATGGATAAGTGATGGCAAATTGTCCATAAATATTGGGGAGGGATAACACCAAGATTATCATACGTTTCTTCAAAAATAAAAATAAAATACTACCCTTTTTCAAAAAACAAAAATAAAAAAACTACAGGTATCCATTTTCAAGCCGTTTTCTGTTTTCAATTTTTCAAAACAGTGAAAACGCGTTTTTTTTTTCCTATTTTCGAAAACGCGTTTTTGAAAACAAGTTAAAAAATTTACAAAGAAAATTCAAAACGACAAATTGGGTGTTTTCAGTTATAATCAAGCCAAAATTTTCAAAACGCGTTTTAAGTGTTTTAAAAACAATTTTTCAAAATGTCAAAAAGAACACATTTTCAATAATCTCAAAATGGATACTCAAAACACAAAACTCAAAACATAAAATTGAAACACAAAGAGAACAACCCCTACATTTTTTCATTAAAATCATTATTTTACATATTTACTATTCGCTTTGAGAAAGTCCGAGCCTATGATAACACCTCAAGAGTTTCTATCGTGTGGTCAAATTTCAAACCCAAGACAATCTTACAAGAGACTTAAACGGAATTTTGATATTAATTTGATAATTATCTCAAAACAAACAGTACGTATAATATAATAGTGAGAACACGAAGCTTTGTTATATTCTCCAAAATTCAACTCAAGCCTCTCATA
>CAIGRN010105440.1:0-16834 GCA_903798345.1 Fraxinus anomala | reverse complement strand
ACTCGGACCCTCCTGCATCATTATGACTTACAAGTCGTCGTGTAAAGGTTTCTTTCAATACAACTGTTAAGGCCTTAATTTCACCTTCTAACCAAAAAACCACAATTTATTGTAAGCGCATGCGTTGGCTTTGTGGGTCTATGAAAAAAGCCTAAATTATGACAATGAAGGGAAATGCTGTTTTGAGGTTGACACATTACCTGGTTTAAGCATTCAGAAATTTTTTTTCCAAGGACTCAGTTTCTTTGATTTGAAAAACATCCCTAGTTTATTGTACAAATTGTTGTAATTCTGTAATTCAAAACCTTTAGTTCCATCAACCTCGTATGGAAATTGTTGAAAGGGCGGCTAGGGTGGAAAGTGAATAAGAATGTAATTCCAAAGAANAATTGTTGTAATTCTGTAATTCAAAACCTTTAGTTCCATCAACCTCGTATGGAAATTGTTGAAAGGGCGGCTAGGGTGGAAAGTGAATAAGAATGTAATTCCAAAGAAGGAAGAAGGAAGACTCTTAGTTGTTGAATGCGGTCACTACATGGGTGTAATTTTATAAGCTCCTGCAGGCTCGGCTAGAGCTTAGAGTCTTTTTGTTTTCCCCGAGACAAGGTCAGGTCCTTGTAAATAGGACAAATATAGGCCAAACCTTTGAAGGATGAGGTTCCAGTTTGCCATTCATATTATAATCTCCTCAGAAGTGTGCTCTCCTATCAAAGCAGAATTCACTTGGGTCTCTTAGTCACCTTCGCTTTCTGGGGTCACCTTCGCTTTCTGGGGCGTGGTGTCTTTATTTAAGATGATTCAAGTCGTCGTCCTACACAAACAAAGTCTGTAATTGAATTATACTTTTTTTGCTTCTTCCTGTCTTTCTGCTAAACTAAAGTGGATAAGTGGATGAACGATAAAAAGAGTTGGGGAGTCTAATGTGGCCAAAATTGCCAAATATAGTCAATCTTTTTACCATCTTATATTTGTACGAGTAGAAATGTTAATCTCCATAGAGTTTATGGCTGTTGGGAGAGTGGATATAGAATAACTACCGAATTAAATAGCATTCGACAGAAAAATGATCTAATCCCAGTACATATAGGATACAAAAGGACCACTCGTATGGTTAATGTGAGTGACGGTAGATTGGATGTAAGAAGAACCGGCAGATGGAAGAAAGGGAACTATTTAATTTGTATCCCTTTCTCACAGCAAAGGATTAGAATGCCTCAAAGTGGGGGCATTTTCACACCACCCCACTCTGTCTGTCACTCTGTAATCTTTTAAGATAACAGAACAGAACTGTAAAAAAACAGAAGCCTTTAGCATCATCCTCTCAAACATCAAGGCCTCGCTGAATTTCTGTTTTTATATTTTCCCTAAGCAAGAGTCTGAGATAACCCGTTTAATTTTAGTAGTGCCACTTTGCCAGATAAATTTGACATCTTGGATGAGAGATGAAGGTGTGGCAACAAGTGATTGGTGCAAAAAATCTTTTTTTTTTCTTTTATTATTATTAAACTGGCCAATGACATAATGCGAATGCCACGTGGCATTCTGTTAGAAAAGATGACAAATTTGTGTGGTAATGTAGCAAGGTTGCTTTAATTTTCTGGTGTAAAAAATGAAAACCAAATTTTGCCACCCCTCATAATGCTCTAACTTCTATCACCTCGTCCACTAAACTTGTATCAATGATTATTGGTACCTCATTTATGCTCTACAAGTCTTCTCTATATTCCAAGTTTCTATCTTAATTCAGAAACTTTCTTTTATCTAACTTCACCTTGCTCGGCACATTTAGGTGCCCATATGTCACGTCGTTTGTAGGTTTATCATAGTTAAACCTCATCACTTCTCGCCAACAAGTATTGATGTAGCGCATAGTTAGTAGGAGCCTCCGAACCAAAATCCTCAAAAGGTTTCAAATATTAGACATGACGAAAGTTTTACACTAAACTACAACCCTTTTTCTTTTTCCAGGTTTAAGATCACTCAAAACAAAATGTAGGTCCAGTGACATAATTGAAGTATCTATGAATAAAAATAATAAATAACAGAAAATTCCTTTTCCATGTGTATTTAATAAATGCATTTTTAGCAATTAGAGTAATCAGAAATGACAGTATTCCACTACCAAGAATGTGCATCTGATTCACATCAGCAATTCTATATAAAATTGAAATGCATTAAGCAATCTTTCGCAGAATTGCAAGCAGAATTTAAGAAAAAACGACTTTTTAAACAATGGAATTATTCCATTGTTTTCTGCTTTAGTAGCAATTGTCATGTCCAAGCAATAAGGAAATAAGAAAAACAATTAATGATTCTATTTCTAGACTTTTCTTCCAGAAAAAAAAAAAAAAGAAAGAATAGGGTAGCAATCTTCTTTAATGTTAAAATTCAAGGTCTCTACATGAATCGTTTTTCACCATTAGACTTACGTTAATAGAATGCTTAATAATTGTCCATTCACAAGACTTGGCACACGATGCAATAAAAGGTATGAACATGCAATTTTTGAAAACGACATTTCCACGTCCTAGAAAAGAAGAACGAAAAAGATTTTTTAGCCTGTCTGTTTTCCTTTCTTTAATACTATCGAGGATCTGCTCCCAAACAAGCCAAAATATTTTTTCTGCATGAAAACGGGCATGACACTGGAAAACCAGCCTTTTACAGATACTGATAATGTAGTGAAATAACATTATAATTTGTTCCAAAGTTAAATGCAAGCAAAAGAAGAGGAGAATAAACTTCCATAAATAAGAAGCCATGTTTTTTATATGATAAAATCAGAGTACAAAGACGTGTCTTGAACAAGGTTTGGTACATTATTGTTATGGAACTTTAGCCACAAATTGCATGAGAATCCAAAAACATCATTAATGGACAACAGCATTACTGAAAAATGACATGATGTTACCTTCAGGAATAAGTGCTAGTGACAAGCAGCTTATCTTAGAAGTAAAGGGGCCTTGAGAATGATATTAGAATCATCAAAGAAACAAATAACCTCATCTGTATAGGCCACAATCTCCTGTAGTTGTGTATGTATGCGTATCTTATGGCACAAAACACAGACGGCAATGTTTGGCTAAGCTTCAAACGTTTACTTATGAGTAAATAAGTTGTAAATATTTCTTTAAAAAACTCATTAAAGTTGATAGTAAGGAAAGATTTAGTTAAAAAATAAGTAATTTTTTTTACTTTATTAAGCTTAGCCAAACATGCTGAGGCACAAGCATCCATTCTAACTGATTTGGCAATTTTTGTACAAATATTATTGGTCCGAGTAGCCTGTTTCAACCATAACTATTGTGTTAATTATGCCCAAAATTTTTTTGATACCAATTATTGAGAATTCAAGGATCACGTATTGTTCGATACCACTTGATATGAAACCAACCACCAAATTGAGAGGTTAAAGTTATATGGCATAATAATGAAGTATTTGATCACAAGCAAAAGAATAAAAGAAGATAAGAAAATATGACAAAGGAATTATGAGATTTTATTGTATCATAAATAATAAAGATGGATAAATATTACAATGATCCTAAAAGTTAGTAATCATTTTTCTCAATTAATAAATTGTATAAAAGAGCCCAATATTTATATGCAACTATGTATGGCGATGTCCAAACCTTAATAGATGAGTTGTAGTTGAAGTTGAATGTCAAAAACGTGTTAAAATGCGAAAAGGGTCTGGGCCGGATAACCATGTCGTTAGCTTATCGCTCGAGCGACAGGTGAGCGATCAAGTTTCGAGAGAAAACTTGCAGGTGTTGTTTCGAGTGGCCAGCTAGCGGTAGGCTGGCTAAAATGCTATGACTTTTCTATTCGGTCCATAATTTCAACCTCTTCAAATTCAATACAATTTCCAACTTCCAATAGAACTTCCAAATAGAATTTCAACTTGAATATGACTCCAATAGCATTCCAAACTGAATTCCTCTTTATATGCACTTCAATTAGAATTCTACAATTACTTTAACAAGGAATTCGGATCATATCCAAATTCTAACAATAACTTATCTCTATCAAATTCTCAATATTGCATGGCATAGATTCATAGTTTCTATGAAAATATCTGGCTGTAGACATTAGACGGGAATGTTCATAGGGTTCTAAAGGCAAAGGCATCCTGCTAATGAGGTTTGAGCAAGAATATTCGTTAAATTTTTTAAAGAGGAATGAGCTCAATTAACAGAATCCAAAATTCTTTTCACAATGAACTCACTTGAAAAAGATCTATATCATGAAACAAATTCTCCTAATTAATTTGCAGTTAAGTGGAAAGACCTCGTCTGTAATCACTCATCATCATCATCATTATTGTCAATATTAATTTAATGATCAACGTCCAAAAGTGTGTCATAAGCAGCTTCTAAGCAGCAGTAGTTTCAATAAATTATTCCAGAGAAATCATTAATGTGGGACGAGAATAGCATAAAAGAAAAAGTGAATGGAGAATTAAGAATAGGACAAAATCTCCAGAAAAGTGGTGTTTATGTGTGCATATAGCAGAAATTATTGGAAGACAAAACATCGAAAGAACAGCCAGAAATGTTTTCTCAATGTTGAATGCTATGGTTCCTAGAAGACAAAAGTACCAAATTCAGAGGTGCCTCTTCAAGTAATGGAAATCATTAACATTCAAAATATTAAGCATCCTAGACTTCAGCAAAAGCCCTAATCATTTCTTCTTCTCAAGATTAGAAAATGACTGTTACATTAAACGTTCACCACCTCATAAAAAAATTAAGCCCCTTTAATCATAGCCATAAATGTTCAATATGTTACCCATATCGTATATTAACTAGTTTCTTCAACAAGATGAATTGAAAAGTTGATTAACATGGAAGTCCACCAAGTAGTATGATAGAACAGAACCAATTTTAAAAATTTCACAAAGTAAAAAACTAAATTTGACTTTGATAGTATTTTTCCAAGTAAGAGACAATATTTACAAAATCTAACATATAACTTTCCATGCTCATAATTATATATGTTAGGTTTTAAAGTTGTTCGCAATCTTTTCATAAAACTATTGTTGTAAAAGAATTTTTGAAAGTCAAAGTGTCAAGTGGTTAGTTAGAAGTCTCAGAGTTCAAGTATGGAACGAGAAGGAAAAAGTCGTCGCAATTTTACTAGCATATCGCTCAGTTGATGCTCTAGCGGTAAAAACAGAAGTTGCGTCGCCATGCCTGTCACTTGGACTTTGCTCGAGCAAGACACCGTCACTTGCTTGTCGTTGAGTTGTCGCTCAAGCAACAGTGTATTCCGAGGAAGTCTAATTCATGTTTTTAAGGCTTTTATCCGGCCCATACTACCCAAACTTCTTCAGTATATATGTAAACGCCACCATTCGAAAAATACAAGTTGAACATTGAGATAAACAAGTGTTTACATCCTCCATATCATTCTTAGAGTTCAACCTTCATTTTGATTTGATCATTGCATTGAATAAAATCATCCCCACATAAATCAAACGCCAAAACACATACTTCCACAACATCTGTTAGTGTTCTTAAGATCAAGGAAGGTGATCAGAGTTTCTGGTTATTGGAGACCGATGAGGTCTCATTAATCCACAAGAAATAGACGAATTGAAGGTCAGGAGTTGGTGCAGGAGCATGCAATCTAGGAGGGCTTTGGTGATTACAGTCAAGAGGTCAAAAGTGCTAGAGTTAGTCGAATCTGACAGTACTATAAGTTGATTTGTTTATAGTGGATTGTTATTGGTTTGTGCCCGGAGTTTTTACCCAATTACGGATTTTCTCCGTTATCAATTTTCTAATATTATTTATTTTTCAGTAATTTATTAATTGCGGTAATTCAACATAGGATAGTTGTGCATGTGAATTCATCTAGATTAATTAATAATTGTGACTTGTTGAAATTATTAATTGGTAAATTTAAATTCCGCATAAACACCTATTCATCATCCTCTAAGTGTTAGTTGGGTCGAACTTTGTTATTTTATGTGGTATCAGAGCCTCATTTCGATTTTTTACCATTATTTAATTCAGATGAGTTAGTTTCTTTTCGTACCTCCATTTTTTTGATGAAAACAATTATGTATATTGGAAGATTAGGATGAGAGAATTCCTTAAGTCTCTAGATGAACAGATTTGGGTTAGTGTGCAAAATGGTTGGACCGCCCCTTCCTCTACAGTTTCAGGTGTATTTATCCCCACTGACATTTCTCTTTGGACCAAGGATGAACTGGTAGAGTGCAACTGGAATAGTAAAGGGCTTCATACCCTGTTTATGGTTGTGTCTGCTGAAGAGTTTAGGAGAGTGTCGATGTGCGAAATCATGAAAAATCGTTAAAAACTCTAAACTATAAATGTTAACCTCTAGGTTTGAAGAAACTAGAATGAAGGATGATGAATCGTTCCATGAATTCTATGCAAAGCTGAATGACATTGTAAACTTTAGTTTCAAACTAGGTGAAAAATTTTTTGAGTCTAAAATAGTTTGAAAAGTTCTTAGATCCTTACCTAAGAGGTTTAGTCCTAAAATTATTACAATTGAAGAGAGTAAAGACCTAGATACTATCAAAATATAGGAGCTTGTAGGATCCCTTCAAACCTATGAACTCACTATATCTCAACCGAAGAAGATTAAACTATAGCCTTGAATATCGTTAAAAATGAGTGTGAATCTACTGACATTGAGACCTTTAGGGATGATGAGATAGCTTATTTGTACAGAAATTCCAAAAGGTTTTCAGGAATAGAAGAAAACCTTAAGAGATGAAGAAGGATGCTCCTAGTAAATTTCCAAAGGACAATCGCGATAAGGCAAATGCTAGGAGTTCTAATAAGAAATCTCAGTCGGTTAGATATCATGAGTGTCAGGGGTTCGGTCACTATAAAAATGAATATCCTAGCTATAAGAAGAACTTAAATAAAGGAAAGGGTAAGGCGTTAACAGTATCTCTGATTGATGATTAATCTAACTCAAGTGATCAGACTGATACCTCTAGCAGTGAGGATGAAAGGAACTTTATGGCATTCACATCTGTAGTTAAGAATGAATCTGATAAGGATAGTGAGAAGGTGGAAAATGATGAACATGGTGAGAATTTCGAGGAAGACTCCGAGGATGAGATAGACATTCGCGAAGCATACCGACAGTTATTTGATGAGAGTCTTAAGATCAAGAAGGTCAATAAAGTCATGTTGAAAAAAGTTAATGAACTTGAGATTGAGAGAGAGAAACTCATAGCTGACCTTCAGGATTCTACCAAAAATCTAAGTGAGTTGAGACTTGTCAATGAGAACCTAGAAGCTAAGGTTAAAACCTTAACAAGTGACCTAGAAAAATTCGAAACACCTTCATTCCTTCTTGAATGGTTCTCAGAAACTTGATAATTTGTTAGGAATGAACAAACCAGCTAGGAATAGGCAAGGTCTAGGATATGTTCAAACTAATAACAATACCGCCAGTACATCCAAGACAAAATTTGTCCCTGCCACCAACAAGCATAAGTATGTTATTAATCCTGAACTCAATGGTAAAAGTGTCTTAGGACCTAGGCTTACTAGACAACGTAGGACCAATTGACCTATAAATCAATATCAACCATCACGTAGTTTTGATCATAGGTTTATTCCCACTTGTTAGAATTGTGGTGCACTGGGACATACAGTACCTAGGTATCATAAATTTGTAACTAGAAGTAAAAGTCATGATATCTCTAGCAAGGTTAACTTCCTCACCAATCAAGTCATCTACTTAACTGAGATGATGACACGGTTAACTAGGATTACGTCTACTTCAAAGAGGTTTATTTTAAGAAAAGTGATCTTCCTAGGTCTAATGAACAATTGAATTGCTATGTTGTCCATGTTGCAATTAAAGCTCAAAATAACTCCATGTGGTATCTTGATAGTGCGTGTTCTAGACATATGTGTGTTAATAAAGCTTTGTTCTCTACACTTGATGATTGGAATGGCGGTATGGTTACTTTTGGAGACGGGGCTACTGTACCTATCATTGGTAAATGTACTGTTAATATATCTGGATTACCTGCTATCTCAAATGTGCTTTATGTGAAAGGTTTAATGTCAAGCTTGTTAAGCATTAGTCAAATATGTGATGCTGATTTTGAGGTTAGTTTTGTCTAGAAAATGTGTTCTATTTGACGTCGTCGTCAAAGGTGTAAGGACTTCTGAAAATTGTTATGGAGTTCCTCCAAATTCCAACTATGTATGTAGCAGTGCCAAGATTGATGTGATGAACCGTGGCATCAAAAATTTGGTCATATGAACTATAAGAATTTTTCAAAGTTGACTAAGAAAGAACTTGTCAATGGTTTACCTAAACTTGAAAAAATTGAAACCACTATATGTGGACCGTGCCAACAAATTAAATAGCTTAGAGTAAATTATAAACAAACTTCTAACATCTTAACAAACAAGTCTCTAGAATTACTCCATATGGACTTTATGGGATCATCTAGGACCAAGAGTTTTGGTGGTAAATGTTATATTTTGGCTGTGGTAGATGATTTCTCTCAATATACATGAATTCAGTTGTCGAGAGAAAAATCTGAAGTATTCAGCCTTGTCATTTCCTTGTGCAAGAGACTTAGAAATGAGAAAGGTTGCACCATAACTAGAATTCGTAGTGAACATGGAAAAGAGTTTGAAAACTCTAACATTTAGAACTTCTGCATAGAGGAGGAAATCTCGCATGAGTTCTCTTCGCCGATCACTCCACAATAAAATGAAGTAGCTATGCATTTCTGGGATGAAATGGCTAGAGACATGCTTCATGGTAAGGGACTAGCTATGCATTTCTGGGATGAAGCCATCAATATTACATGTCACATAGTGAACATGGTTTACCTTAGACCTAAAACTAATAAAACACCGTACGAGATCTGGAAGGGTAAAAGGCCTATGTCAAATACTTTCGTTGTTTGGCAACAAGTGCTATATTTTAAGAGATAGAGAGAATTTGGGCAAGTTTGACTCCAAAAGTAATGACGGAATATTTTTAGGATACTCTAGGAAATGTCGAGCCTATCGTGTATACAATTCTCGTACACGAGTTGTGATGGAGTCCATTAATGTCGTTATAGATGATGCTTTTAGTGAGGGAGAGATTGGAGGAGATTGGAAAGAGTTAGATCACTCAAGTGTAGATCCCGTCATGGTAACTGATCCAAAAAAAATCAATTATTGATCCTCCACACACTTCTAAAGGCCTAGATACTTCCAATATGGAATCCTCACCTGATGATAAATCTAAACCTCCTAAAGAACCTTCGTCGAGAGTTAAGTCTAACTATCCTAAGGTCAATATTATTGGGGATTTAGATGAAGGGATGAGACTTCGCAAAAGGGTTTTAAACAACCTAACATTTGTTAGTTATGTGTCTCAAATTGAGCCTAAGAAAGTTGAAGATGCCCTTAGTGATGAATGTTGGGTAAATGCAATGCATGAAGAGCTAAATCAATTTGTGAGAAACAACGTATGACATTTAGTTCCTAGACCTAATGATTGTAATTTTATAGGTACTAAGTGGATATTTAAGAATAAGACCGATGGTTAAGGTACAATAACTAGGAATACAGTTAGGTTAATTGCCCAAGGATATACTCAGGTTGAAGGGGTTGAATTTGATGAGACTTTTGCTCTTATAGCTTGCCTTAAATCCATTAGAATTCTTCTGGCTGTTGCTTGCACCTTAGGATTCAAATTATATCAAATAGATGTCAAAAGTGCCTTCTTGAATGGAATACTTTATGAAAAGGCTTATGTTGAACAACCTAAAGAATTTATTGACCCTAAGTTTCCTCATTACATCTATAAATTGAAAAAAAAAAATTTATATGGTCTGAAACAAGGTCCTTGAGTTTGGTATAATAGACTAACTGTATATCTCGTGGAACATAATTTTTCAAGAGGTGGTGCAGGTAGAACTTTATTCTTAAGATGTATTGAGGAAACCATCACCATGGTACAGATTTATGTTGGTGGCATCATTTTTTATTCTCCTATTGATTCTCTTGTTCATGAATTCGTTGAATGTATGAATTCGTTGAATGTATGAATCAAGAATTTGAGATGAGCATGGTTGGAGAATTAAGTTAATTTCTTAGTTTCCAAGTAAAACAAACTGATGATGGGTTGTTCATATCTCAATCGAGATACGCAAAAGACCTTTTTAAGAGATTTGGACTAGATAGGAAAAAACAAACTAGAACCCTCATGAGCATGAGTATGTTGATCAGACATTATACATGAGCATAATAGGTAGTTTACTTTATCTAACTACCAGTAAACCTGACATAACCTTTACTGCTGGGATATGTGCGCGATTTCAGACTGATCCTAATGAATCTCACTTGAGCGCTGTGAGATGTATCATTAGATATGTCAATGGAACCGTAAATTATGGAATCACGTGCTCTCGAGATTCTAATCTTGACCTTGCTGGCTATTCCGATGTCGATTGGGCTAAAAATATCGATGATAGAAAAAGCACTTCCGGAGGCTTTTTTATGTTGGTACTAATCTTGTAGCTTGGATGAGTAATAAATAAAATTATATCTCATTGTCGACGACAGAGGCTGAATAAATAATTGCAGGAAGTAGCTGCACTCAACTGCTTTGGATAAAGCAGATGTTGAGTGATTATGAAGTTGAAAATGGTACTATGACCATGTTTTGTGATAACACAAGTGTCATTAATATTTTAAAAAATCTCGTTCAACACTCTCGAACATATTGTTATACGACATCACTTTATTCGAGAGCTTGTAGAGACCCATGTTGTAACTCTTGAACACACTCTACAGAAAATAAATTAACTGACCTATTTACCAAACCATTAGATGGTCTGAGGTTTGGATCTCTTAGGAAGGTTATTGGTGTCTGTGTACCTCTTTGATTAGGTACTTAAGTGCATGCATGTACCATTCATAGGGTTCATTTATTCTTGTATCATATCATTTTCCTTATACTTGTTTTGTTTTATCTATTTTTTTTAAAATAATAATAATAGTTCAAAAAAAAATTATATATATTGTGCCTCTGGACATTTTATGGTGTAGTTAAATTTACTTTTGTGATCGAGTATGTATTCATCTGATATGTAACGTAGTTTCCATTACTTTGGTTAGGTTTAATGTGGAGTACTGAGTATAAACCTTCATTTACCATCTGCACAGCACACACTATAATCTTGTGAGTGAGTCTTGACCGTGTGTATGAGATTTGGGATGTCAATCATCTATTGGTAAGGTGACTTTGAACATGAATTGACCTTAATTTAGATGACTTAAGGTCTCAAGTATAGTCCCCTTATCATAAAATAAAAAATGTTTCATTTTATACAATTTTAGAAGTCTATTTGACTCGAGTAATTAAGTCGAGGGGTTTCTCAAAACCTAATATTCTATGGTCAACTGACTTGGAGTTATCGGCCCAACACTTGTTACAAGGGTCATTTTAGTCACTTAATGGAAAAGTGTCTTCACATAAGATATAAAAGTACAATGTTGAGTTGAAAAATAATAATATAATATATGTTAAAAGTCAGGGGGAGAAAATAATAATTTTTGTGGAAAAAATATGAATGAAAAATGAGCACTTCAAGGTTCTAAAAGGCTTATTGGTTTGACTTTCATTAGTAGGGGAATACACTTATTTAACAGTGATGTTTAGCATGTAATTTCTCACAAATTTAAGGGTTGGAGTCTTACTCACAAGAAAGTAGTAGCACTTCACACACATGAGTCACTTATATACTATACTCCATTTAAACATGATTTCATTATGTGAAAAATTTATTTTATTGATGCTGCCCTACTTGTAATCATTTGCATTTTTGAGTCATCCTATATGTTGGAGTGCGTGCTATGATTTAAAAAACAATGTGCTATTTTTTGAAATTTTTAAAAATCAAGTGCTATTTTTGTCCACAACTTTTCTCACATTTCTCGCTGAGACACCGTTCAAGAGATAAAAGCATAAGCTTTTTTGCTCACCTTTCGCTCAAGCGACATGCCGATTATATGAATTCTTCTGCTTCAGCCCTACTTTCATTTTTTCCTCTTCTTTCTCACCATTTTTCTTCAACTTCTTGGTTCCATTTCCATCACTTGCTTATTGCACGACATATATCCTTATTTTGGGTGCATATTCTCCACAAATCATCAACCATTCCACGAATTTCAAAGCTAACTTTCGAAATCCCTAATTTGCGGTTTATCAATTGTTTTAGGTTTTTTTTTATTTCTTTACATTTCTTGCATCAATTCTTACATATTCCATTCATGATTAGGACTTGTTAAAGTGTATCCATGCCACATTGCATCATTTTTGGCGTTCAATTTTTGAACTTGATTCTTTCACTTGCCTTTAGGGTTCTTCAATTTTTTTTAAATTATTCTAGCATTGCACTGGCTTTTGATGGAGAATGGGATATGATTAAGTGATTGGGTTAATTGAGTGGTGAATGTGGTGGTTTTTAGTTGGTTGGATGCTTGGTGTACTTTAGGGATTATCATCGCACGCCAAGTGTTCGATAAAACTCCACAATGCCGTTCCTTGTTGAATTTTCACATCATTTTTCTAGGGCATTGCGCATTCACATACTTGAACACATTTTGGTCGTTAGATTGACTTTTATGTATAGTTTGTCTTGAATTTCATGTTGACACCGCGTCACGACGTCAAGGCATAGCATCACGGCTTCACGACACCATGACGTCTCCATCCATGCATTGCACTATTTTGTCCATTGTTAGTTATCTAACGTTGCTTTGCATCATTTTGCATTATTAGTCGAAACATTGATCATGCCACGGTTTCGACGAAGTAGAAGCAAGTTCCAACTATGACAATTGGTATCAGAGTAGGCATTTTGTACTGGGAATTCTTGTTATGGATACACAAGCAAAGACAGTAGATGAACACCTGAAGAAACTGGACCTGGAAATTGCTGATCTAGGTATTGCTTTCAAAGCTGTTATTAGTAGGTTAGAGAGTAAACTTAAATCTACAGACCAAAACTTCCAGGTTTTATGTCATAGGCAAGAAAAAATTGAAGATGCTGTCGTGGACATGAACCACGAGTATGAGAAACTAGTAACCCCGATGGCTCAGTTAACCTCTGATATTAAATCTGGACAGATGAACAAAGGGATAGAAGAACCTTTAATTAACCTGAAATCTGGGGGTGGAATGTTGACACTGAGAGGCAACAGTAATGAGAATAACACTAACAATAGGGGTGAGATCAAGGGGAATAGCAGGCTTCCTAAAATTGATCCCCCTCCTCCCCCTCCTTTTGAAGGTGAGGGACATAGAGAATGGTTGAGGAAAGTTAAGAAGTATTTTCAGCTGCATCAGATATCTAATGAGTTGAGGTTGAGAGTGGCCGAGATGTAGCTAAAGGGAAAGGCTGATATATGGTTTGATGGGTTTATTGCTAGTCATCCAGAGGCAGATTGGGGCTTATTCTTTGAGGAATTATGTAGGAGATTTGCAGAAACCACAGGGGAAGAAGTGATTGAAACTTTTAGTAAGATCAAATAGTTGGGGACAATAGCTGAATACCAAGAGAAGTTTGAAGAACTTAAAGCCCAAGTGTTATTGACACTACCTCATGTCCCAGAATCCTACTACATCTCTCTGTTTACCAGTGGATTGAAAAGAGAAATCAAATCCATGGTTAAGATGATGGAGCCAACCACCCTAACCCAAGCATTTGAAGTGGCCAGCTTACAAGAGTCCACTATACAGGCCATAAACAGGGTCCAAAAGCTAAAAGGTTTTACACCAAGGAAATAGAACCCTTATCCCTCTAAACTCCCTGAAGAAACTAAACCCAAAGAATCTTGGCCAAAACCCAATAAAAACCCAAATAGCAATAAAACCATCACTCCCACCAACTTCCAAACCAAAAGAAACCTTGGGCTTTGTTATGAATGTGATGAGAAGTACACCATCGGTCATGTGTGTAAGAATAGATCCCTGAATTTTATATTGGTAGATAAGGAGGAAAGTAAGGAGAAAGAAGAAGAGAAGTCTAAAGTGGAGGAATAAGAGGTGATGAGATTCTATCAGTACTTTGACAGGTAACCCGAAACATAAAATTATTAGAGTTCTGGAGTTCTAAAAGGGAGGAAAATTCCAATCCTAATTAATAGTGGAAGCACACATAGTTTCCTAGATGAGGATTTGGCTAGAAAGCTGAATTATGCCTCTGAAGAAGCCAGAACTATGACAACTAGGGTGGCTAATGGGAAAAGGATGGAGAGTAGATCCCTAAAGCAGCCATTGATCTGGAAAGTACATAATTGGGAGTTTCAATATAGGTTGAGAAAACTGAAGCTGTGGGGTAGGGATATGGTCTTGGGAGTAAACTGGATGAGTCAATTTGGACCCATCATGTTTGACTTCACAATGGGGTATATTAAATTCCAGAATGAACAGGGAGAGGTAATCTTGAGAAGTGGAAACTCAGAAATACCAGTGGAAATGATGGAGGCAAGAGAGATGGAATATTTGTTTAAAAGAAACAGGTATGGAGTAGTTGGACATATATATTCAATTGTAGAAAAAGGGGAGGAAGAGATTCCAATCCAAATCACAGAGATCATTGGCCAATTTGCTAAAGTATTTGAAGAACCGACAGGGCTACCTCCACCTAGATCCCATAACCATCATATTCCATGGAAAGAAGGTGCCCAACCCTTCAAGATTAGACCCCTACAAATGCCCATTTATCCAGAAGATAGAGATTGAAAAATTGGTGAAGGAAATGTTGGAAAGTAGAATCTAATAGCCCATTTGCATCACCAGTCCTTCTAGTCAAAAAGAAGGATGGATCTTGGAGGTTTTGTATAGACTATAGGCAACTTAATAGCCTAACTGTCAAGGATAAATTTCCCATGCCAATCATTGATGAGTTACTAGATGAACTCAAAGGCTCCAAGTACTTCTCTAAAATTGACCTTAGATCATGATATCATCAAATAAGGGTTGCTGATCAAGACGTCTACAAAATTGCCTTTAAGACTCATCAAGGGCTCTATAAATTCAAAGTGATGCCCTTTGGCCTCACTAATGCTCCTGCCATATTTCAGGGTCTTATGAATGAAGTATTCCAGAATCAGTTGAGGAACTACGTGTTGGTCTTTTTTTATGACATCCTAATTTACAGCCCTGATCTGAACACACATTGCCAACATCTTAAGAATGTACTGGAGATTCTACAGAAACATCAGTTACATGCAAAGGAATCCAAATGCAATTTTGGACAATTACAAGTAGAATACTTAGGACACATAATTAGCAAGGAAGGGATTTTAGCTGAACCCGGTAAAATTGAAGCTATGCAACTATGGCCTATTCCTAAGAGTGTCAAATAATTGAGGGGATTTCTTGGATTGACTGGGTACTACAGGAAGTTTTTTAGAAATTATGGGATTATTGCTAGAACCCTATCTGAACTCCTTAGGAAAAATAACTTCCAGTGGAGTAAGATAGCAAGTATAGCCTTTGAACAATTGAAGCAAGCTATGAGCACTACACCAGTACTGGCCTTACCTGATTTCACTAAGCCTTTTACAATTGAAACTGATGCATGCCAGAAAGAAATTGAGGTAGTACTAATGCAGGACAGGAGACCATTGTCCTATCTAAGTAAAGCAATTGGAGTCAGAAATATGGGAATGTCCATATATGAGAAAGAATTACTGGCCCTTGTAACAGGAGTAAGCAAATGGCGGCACTACCTCGAAGGTCACCATTTCATTGTAAAGTTAGACCATCAATCCCTAAAGTATCTACTGGAACAGAAGATTACCACTCCTCTCCAATAGAAATGGCTTACCAAGTTATTAGGCCTCGGCTATGAAATCATCTATAAGAGAGGAGTCAATAATGTGGTAGCAGATGCTTTATCAAGGAGACATGATGAACCCTCAGAATGTCTAGAAATCACAACAGTGGTACCTGCATGGATGTAGGAGGTCCTGTATAGTTATGAAGAAGATGAGTTGGCAAAGGAAAAGATTCAGATTGACCCAAACTAATCTGTATAATTTTATAAAAGTAGTATCTAAAAATACCCAATAAGATATGTGCAGCTTTCATACATAGTTATATAACAATAAAATAAACACTTTATACTACTCTTCTCTTATGGAGTATATCGATGACCAAATGACACACTCATCTTAGGTCATCTTAAATTCCTATAGGTTTTTTTATCTCTTAAAGAACTCGAAAGTCCACTGGTAATTCATGCATAAATTATTAAATATAAAAGTATAAGGAAACAAATAACTTGCACAAAAGTATCTTACCTTGATTTTGTAAGGTTGAAAATAATAAAATCTTGCACGTAAAAGTTCTCCTATTGTTTTTCTATACTTTTTCCTCTCATTCTCTATCTACCATGGCTCTCTTTATTTTATATAGTGAAATAATGGGAATTCCTACAATATTTATAGTTAAAATTCTCAATTGAGTTTGTATGCAACAAGAATTGAAAAACGGTGTAATAAAAAAAATTTGGATAATAATTGATTTCAAATAATAGAATTATGATTACTATTAAATTTTATCAAATCACAAAGAAATTTATCATTATCAAAATCAAACTTTATCATTTCACACACATGTTGCCAAGAGAAAGAAATTGAATTGGGTTATAAACTATTTAAAATTTTATTTATCCTTATTTTCTTTCAATTAGGTCTAACTTAATGTGTTCTTATCTAAACAACTTTTCTTCGAGTCAAAAATTTCTAATTAATTACGAGCTACAAAAAGAGTTCAATACTAATATACTAAAACTCGCTATATCAAA
>CAIGRN010105430.1:0-12533 GCA_903798345.1 Fraxinus anomala | reverse complement strand
AAAAATGAATTCTACTTAAATAATCACTTATCGAATTTCCAACAAGTTGAACCGTTGTTGGGCTCATTTGAATGGGTTTGGGCGATGCACATCTAATGCTGAAGTTGATAGAATGAGTTCTGAGGTTCAGCGTGTACGATTCTACTTACAAATTTAGCTGGATGCAACACTTTGCCGCTTTTGCACCTGCCATTTGATGAGGCTCCTTCACCAGACTATAGCCCTCCGACTCTGCTAGTGATTCCAAGTACGTCGATTATTATGATTATGACCAAGACACGTAGATTATATGACGTATGAAGACAAAATCTATGACGACTAGATCATGGATGCACCCTCATGAGTTTCATTGATTTACACTTTATGTAACTATTTACTCTTCTTTTGCGAGAGGTTTGATCTATATCCCCATCTTAGGTGTAGCCTCTTTTTTCCTTGTTATTAATAAAATACTAATGCAGTGTGATTTGTATTTAAATAAAAAAAAAAGTCAAATATTCTTGTTAAAAAAAACCCATTATAATTCAAAACAAATTGAAAATAATTGTACTTTTGCAGAAAATTAGCGGTGGAAAAAACTTGTTTTTAGGCACTGTTTGATTGCACTTCAATTCCATGGAAGATGGAAATTAAATTTCATTTTCCACCTTTTTACATGTTTGATTGCCCAAATTTTCCACGGAATTGATTTTCCATCTTGCACCCACATGCTCACATTTCTTGGTTTTTGAGGGTGAGAAAAGCTTTTCTAGACAACTTTTTATTATTTAAAAAAAAAATTGGCAATGGAAAGAAATTATATCCCAAAATGTAACAAATTCTATCACTTTAATGGACAATTTTCATGGAAAACAAAATCAAATGAATACCAAAAGATCCAAAATTTCAATATTTTTCAGGTGAAAATTATACCAATAAAACACAATTAATTGACAATTTTCAATAAAACGAGTTCTAGACAATTCAATTCCCTAAAATTTATTTTCTTTTCACCCAAATAAATAGAAGTCAATGGTCTCTAATCATAAATAATTAATGGAAAACCAACTCCTATTTTATATTAACTAATCAATCACTCTAATGATTGCTTCTTGAATGAAAAAAAAAGGGATGTTCAAATAAATCAATCAAATATTTCTATATTTTGAGCTCAACAATAAGTATCTTCCAAATTTAGTTGGCAGCATAAACTTCATTCAATTCGTTGCTAGATAAAATCTAAAAAACACATAATAAAGCAAAAGCTGAAATCATGTGTTTTTTGAATTGAAATTGACCCCACCCACTCACCATGGTCATTAACATTTATGAACCAACAAATCCATGCACTATTTCTTCACGTAATAAACATTTAGTAGCGAGAGATACAGGTAGCTGTCGTATTCATTCCCGACGGTGTAATGTCGTTGAATTTGTAATTGCCGTTCAATTATTGAAATTAGGTGAACTACCAACTTAAAAAATATGCAATTGCAAGTATTAATTTGACTCACACTTATTCGATATTCTATTCGGCTTGACTTAAGTAGTACCACGCAATGCACTAACAAGACAATCGATTAACTTAATAGTACAATGCTTGATACACAGTACTAAATAGAAATCTTCCTAACGTGAACGGTAAGAACAAAGCACTTATCAACATTAAAGAAAGAAAAGAAGCTGAAGTGAACAGTTCGATCTTGTCTAGTACTATCCAATAATGGATACCAAACATGGACTTCATAAAAGAAAAGGTAATTGACATCCAAAGCGAGTAATTAATTTAGTTAGGTGTTGGATGAAGGTACAAAAACAATAAAGCGGGGTGGGGTTGGGGTTGGGGGGGGGGGACCTCTTAAACAGCAAAAAAAGGTGGTTTACAAAAGCAAAAGAAAAGCAAAAAGTGAAGTTATAATTACAACCACCATATTTCACCCAGCATGAACTAATGGAACTCATATTGTCTCCAGCATAAAAGAGAAATGTAATAGATTACTGGGACATGAACAAAGAAGAAGATGAATTGTTAATTTCTTACTAAAAAACAGTATGAGAAAAAAGTTAATTGGGAATGAAGATAAATGAGGCCCTAATTAACAACCAACAAACAAACAAACAGCACAACCGGTTTAAATTGCTAATATTTTCGACGGACCGGGACTAATATGATGCAGGGTAGACGTTTAATACAATTCACTGACAACGTCAGGTTGCTCATGATCACCACGCGAGCTTGAACGCCGAAGATCTTCGATCTGGATAGCGACTTCCTTAATCGAAGGCCGTGTGGCCGGGTGCTGAGCTGTGCAATCGATTGCAAGCTGCAATAGCTGCACCATTTCCTCCTCGACATTCTCGTACCGGAGGAGCTGGAGATCGAAAACTTCAGAAGTCCACTCCTCACGAACTACTGACTGAACCCATCTTGGCAGGTCAACTCCTTCCTCGTTCAAGAGGGCATGAGATGGTGCCTTCCCCGTAAGAAGCTCCAAAAGCAATACACCAAAGCTATAAACATCGGCTTTCTGGGAAACTTGGCGAGGATCTGTCACTTCTGGCGCGCGATAGCCAGCAACTCGGGTGGGAGAGGGTGGCACTCCAACCAGTTGGTTTAATCCAAAATCTGAGACTCGTGGCTCGTAGGACTGCGTGAGAAGGATATTAGACGATTTGATATTTCCATGGGTGACATTCGGACCTTGAGAATGCAGATATTCAACACCAACTGCAGCTCCAAGTGCAATCCGAGACCTCAGTTCCCAATTTAATGGAGTCCTACCACCTCCTTTGTTACCTGAGCCGGAGAAGATGACAGTGATGATAAAGAAAGCACATTGTACCATATTTAATAAGTTTGCCAATGTAGCAATCTCATGGAAATTGGAGAGAAAATTAACATAGAATAGCTGAAAACAGTTAAAAGTACAAACTGCCAAGACTCTGCAGGAATTAAACAGATCAGATTCAACTAACATTAAACAGAATTTAAGATGAAACTAAAAATGCAAATAATAATTTATTAAATATAGTAGGCAAGCAAAATAAAAATGCAGCTGGCTGCAAAAATATCAAATCAGTGACACATCAGAGGGCCTTTGGTAGGTAGGAAGAAGCCAATAAGCCCATATGTGAGAACCTCACCAAATTTACATAAGCAAGTTTAAAAAATCGCAAGCATACACTACTAACAAGCAACCCTTTAAACAATTTTACTTTTAACAATTATAACTAATTCTACAATGCATCATCCAGTTCTGGTTATTCAAAAAGATCTAAGCATAAACATGGCAAGCAAAACTAAGTGTATGTGGTTATGGGCTTGACTTCGTACTGACCCAAAGACGCATCCTGGTAGATGAATGCGTGTAGGATTGATTATGCTCGCACACAATGTGGAACAAAACTCAACAAGAATTTAGTCCTATCATCAAAACTAGAAGCCACATCAAGAAAGTGTATCTTAACAAATTGGTAAAAGTAAAGATTTTAAAATCTCACTGACCATGCAGAAGTGCAGACAAGCTTCCCATTGGCATATAATCATACACAAGAAGCTTTTCCTCCCGGGTATAATGATAAGCCCTAAGAGGCACCAGATTCTGATGATCCATGGTCCCAACCCCTTCAATTTTCTCCCTGAATTGCCTCTCCGAAATGCTCACATCCTTCAACCTCTTCACAGCAACCACAGTTCCCACTTCCAAAACCGCCTTATAAGTCGTCCCAAACGTACCCTTCCCCAGAACCTCGGCAGAAGCCCTCAACAATTCCTCCAAATTAAAAACCTGCGACAAGTTACCGAAGAATGCCAATTTCTTGGTTTCCTCACTTGCAACACCACCAATTTCCCCCTTTGCATTCCCATTTGTTGTCAATGCAGCTGCAGCTGCTGCTGCCACCGAAAATTCGGTACTCGTACTGCCATTCTCCGGTTCCACGAGTGGCTTTTCGCCTATCCCGGCTTCTTGATTCTTAATTGCTGTCACGTCGACGGACCTCGCCTTGTTTCCACTTCTCTTCCTACAGAGAATAAATAGTAACAACAATAATAAAATAAATCCCACAATAGATCCAATTACAATCCCTGCAATTGCACCACCAGACAACTTCTTTTGCTTACTTTTCCCTAAACTATCCACCCCAGTTATATTTCCATCGTTCCCAGCAGTCGCAGGCGGTGTTTCCCCATTGACCTCACAAGCATTTTCAAGAGGCTTCCCACAGAGCGAATTTCCCAAGAAAGCATTCTCAGGCATGCCCACAAGTCCTTTGGGCACGGACCCATTTAAACTGTTTAAAGAGACATTAAACTGTTGAAGACTCGACAGCTCAATGTCCGGCAGAACACCGGTGAACCCATTATTTTCCAAATAAAGCGTGCGCAAACGGGTCAAATTGTTAAACCCAGAAGGGATTTCACCAGAAAAATTGTTCTGAGCGAGATTCAACCGCACTAGGGAATGAACAGAAAACAGGAAATCCGGTAACGACCCTGAAATCCGGTTTCCCTGAAGATACAAATTCCGTAGCTGAGAGAGTTGGGAGATATCGGAAGGTAGAGGACCGGATAAATGGTTAAGGCGGAGACTAAGGGTCCTTAACAGAGTAAGATTAGAGACTGTATTCGGCGGAATGGTACCGGAAAGGGATGAAGCTGGAAGGCGGAGGGCGGTAACACGGTTGTTCTCACACAGAACACCCTGCCAATTGCACGGCGTAGATAAATTCACATTCCAAAAAAAAGTGCGGCCCCCAACGGCGGCGCGGAGGGCCAAAAGGGCTGCTCTATCACCGGCTAGATCTGAGGAATTGATAGGAGAAAGGAAGAATGCATGGAGGAAGAGCAGAAGGAGCAGCATTTTGGTCAGTTTCGGTAGAACGAGCAAGTACATTGCGTGCTTATTTGTTGTGGGGAGGAGTGAAGGGGAAGTATGTTTTCTGCATTTCTGTGTTATTCAATTTGTTTATGGTTTTAGTTCGGAGTGATAAAGTAAGTGACAGCATAAATGTGCCTGTCTTTGTTATCTGTGAGAGTTGGGAATATTAATATACAAAACGAAGTAGTTAGATGTTACAGGTGTAAATGAAAGGAACCCAACCTCAGTTTATCAAAATGTTATTACATCTATTGTTCAACCAGTCGAAATTTTTTCCCTATCCCCATTCAGTCGAGCTCTAGTAGAACCTTAGCCATCACCGCATTGACCATTTAAAAGATTAACGGACTTGATGGCATGACACGATAGATAGATAGAATTTAACGTGGCATGTTTTTTGCGATTAAATATGCCATTTCATCAAAATTGCTGATGAGGTTAAATATTTCAATTACCATTGAATTGTAACAAATTTTACTCTATATTTATAAAATCAAACAATTTACTTTAACAAATAACGAAAAATAGTATGAGACGTTTTAATTTACCCCAAAATATGACAAGATATTTGTAACCTATTTTTATGTCAATTATTCTCGGCCCCTCAAATTTGTAGCAAATTAATATTTAGTGAATAATTCTCTCTCCTTACTCGTCGCTCTCGGGCGGACAGTTCCAAGCCAAGCGACGTGAAACGATTGACTCTGTTATGTCCATGTGAGTCGACAGCAGGGCACATTCATGACTAGTTTCAATTCATTTCCTAAAAGGCTTTAGTTGGAATGGCAACCTTGTTACCCGCAGTAAGGCGTCGGCTGCTCTCTCGCTCTCTTGTCTATAAACTCCACTTTAAATATTCTACCTTAACTCTGTATGATGGCAGCTGAAACATATTGGTTTGTTTAGTTATTTTAGTAAGATAAACTCGAGAACGCTGTGTAGTCTCGTCAGACGCGCGAACAAAATATTTTGACTTGTAAGGAGAGGAAAAGTTATTTCTTCATACCTCTCAGCAAACATTGTTAGCTAATCTCATAAGAAACACGGTTGCTTGAAAATTTTGGATTCGTGTTTTACTATACTATACTGCATATGATCAACTATTAGCTGTGCTGTGTATTCTGCTCATCACTGAAAATAACTCGTAAGCCCACAAGTTATCTTTCTTCTCACATTTGTCCAAGATTTTAAGTCTTGATTCTAGACTAGGGAATTATTGTCCAGTTTACAAATTAATACAAGTGACAAGTAGGACCCTGTTAAGTGAAATTTGAGAAATAAAAAACCTAACATTCAACAATATTTTCAATGGCTTTTTTAAAGCATCTAACCACTGGTTTTTGCGTGTTCCATTAAAGTCTCTCTTCGTTCTGGAGATACACCTTGGATAAGAAAATACTTGGAGTGCAGTGTCACAAACTTGACCGTTCAAGCTCTTGTGTGACACTTAACTACTAAACTCTCTGAGATGAGCCAAATCTTTCCTTTGCCTCAATGATGAGTCAAACACTAGGCATATTAGGGTTCATTTTTGCTTTAGAAGATGTAAGCGTTGTTCGACTCTAGAAATGAAAGAAGGTAAGAAAAGGAAAATGAAGTGAAAAAACGAAATTCGAGACAAGTGAAAACACTTTCTCCTTAAGACAATATTGTCCCGCAACGATGTTAACAGTATATGGCACTTGTCTCCTAATATACAACGAATACAACTTGGGATAGAAGCACTTCAAACCACAAATAACAGTGAATTTTGAATGAATATTTCTCTTTATAAGAAAAATGGTTTTGGAATGACTTAAAGAATATTTTGCAAGATTTTTGATATAATGCTCAATGCAAAATGATATGGGATGCATAATGGACGTCCAAATGATCCTAAATATAGAAGAGGAAGGATTATGAATGAAGTGTCACGTCCCAAACTCAGCATTTTTCAGAAAGGGAAGTATCAATTGCTGTCGCTAGCCTGTCACTGACCTCTCGCTTGAGCAACGGTGGCATTTATTCATCAAAACCTCTCTCGCTCGCTTGTCGCTCACTCGAGCGACAATCTCGCTCGAGCGATAGGCGAGTTATGGAGTTAGCCATTTTCTCCGTCCGTATTTCCTTTTTGCAATTCAATTTTAGATCATAATTTCTCATTCATCCGAAATTGGTTTTGAGATTTCAAATATATCACAACGATCTACTCGACAAGTAGAATAAGTTAGTCTACTTATATTCATAATTTGACTATCGGATCAAGTCTGAATATTTGGTTAAATTTGACACGAAAGTCCATTTTCTATATTTAACTAAATTTAACTAAATTTTATTTTCATTCTCTAAACCAAATTCCAACAAACGTAGTATTGAAAAGGACACAAGCAATCAGATAAAAGGTCTACAAGTAAAGGGCAACTTCAACTAGGCAATATCAGAATCTCGCATTGATAAGCCATCCCCATGATTGTCAATCCAAATACTAATCTTGGACATGAAAAACAGATGAAAACCTGCGGTTTGAGTCAAGTAATGTTGGCGCTTCTTCCAGAAAAGCTTAGAAAGAATGCTATTTCTCATTTTCCCGTAAGTTTCCTCAGACACTAATACAAATATATTACACAAAGGGATCAATTAAGAAGTAAACTATAGCAAATTGTCCGCCAAAGACCTGCCTCACCCTGTTAAACCACCTTAATGTACATTAATAGTATTAAGTTTCTAACACGTGAACAATGCTCTAGATAATCACATTTACAATCTTATTTTAATGGTCTCTCGGTAACTTTGTTGGAGAGTATGCTGTTCTTTCCAAAGATGCAGGTGCACAAGGACATGTTTCGTTGCTGCACCACAATTTTGAATTTTCATTATAATATTTGAAGATGTAGAAGATTTCAGATAGGAACAATGGGTCAATTGCTAACCATCTCGAATTGTCAAAACTCTTTTCATGTGGGTGTAGGACAAGAATTTACCAGCATAACAATTTGGAAGTCGCAACCATTCTCACCAGTGAACTTTCCAGTGAATTCTGTATCTTGTCAAGTTTCATACTAGTCAATGTTTGTCGCCTGAAATCAATTGTTTCCCTCAACCACCATCTGAACGAGAGATGTGGTGGCCGAATCAACAATAATGCGATAGCTTGCTCACTGGTGGAAGTGAAGTTCGCGTGTGGTATTTACGCAAACCTTTGGTTGATTTCAACCTTGGAGGCCATCTATTCATTTGTCAAATTCTGGTGGGAGTATTATCAAACTGTCTTCGGGGTCCTAATTGGTAGTTTGCATTGTCTTTACGCGTCTTGGCACATTTCTCACACTTTAATATAATATGGGCTCGCTTTCTATGCATGCTGGGGGTGTTTTCGCAAAAGATTCGGAATTCAAATGACGGTTTAAATTATTCTACAAGTTAATAATAACAGCATGGAATTATCTGCATCAGTTGAAAACAATCACCTTTCTAATTGTTCAATATTGGTGTGCATATGTACGTTCGTTTAGTATTTCAATGGATTCGAAAATCAAAAGCATCAAGCACAGAATCAAATATGAAATCAACACGAAAGAACATATTCAGTTCAAAGAATCTTCTCTATTTTCTGTACAAACATTTTCAAGCCATTCCTGTTGCGGTAGCTCAAAAGTTGGCAATCCACGAAAGTGGAACACTAGCCTAGATCGCGAACCTGGCCACTAACTACGTTAATCTGACAAGCTCTTTATGCATTCTAATTTCTCGAGAAGAGAGGAGCTGTGGATCGACCATATCCAAAAAGTGGAAACAAGCCTAGATGACTAGCCCCTGCCATCAACTAATTAAGTAACAATCAACTTCCTCTTCCACAACTTGGCCTCCGATGCTTGCCCTTAGTTCTTCAGTTCTGCAGGAAGATGCCACATGTTCGGGCCCGTTCCTCTGCAGAAGCAAGAATTGATCCAAAGCTTCCTTCATCCAAGAGTGTGCACAAACTTCTCTAGCTTCATTAACCGTCATCTGTGGAGTTCAATTCAATATGATATCAGAACTTGTTATATAACAAGATTGCAATGAACATTTATGTCGGGATAAACTATGTACAGAAAGTTCAATATTTGGACATACCCATTTCCGTTGACGGACATTTTTCTCGGGCCAAACATCTAATTCCTCGGTGACTAAGAGGGAAAACATGGATCCCTCATGAAACTTTTCTTGCCTTTTGCTTTTAAATATCCATTCACCTAATTTATCCTGAAAGAAACAAACGGAACCACAAAATTAGAAAATGACACAAGATCGTGACCGAAAGAAGGTTTAAAACACTTGTTGGTCACCGAGCTTTTATTTATTCCAAATCAATTACTGAACTTTCATCGTTGTTTCAGTTCACGCACTGTGTCTACTTTTTCTGGTGAATTAATGAAGCATGTGACGCTGACAGAAAAAAATGCCATACATGCAAAATCCATTAGTACATTATTTTGACGTCTACGTAAGAAAAATGGAATAGAATTTGGATGGAAAGAAAATGAAATTAAAGGAATTGAATTGTCTAGATCTTATTTTACCGAGAATTGTCTATTAATATTTGATTGATATAATTTCACTGAATAATGTTGAAATTTTGGATTTTTGATGTGTTTTGACTTTGTTTTCCATGAAAATTGTGGGATATAATTTGTTATAATTGAAGATAGAATATGTTTTCATTGAAAAAAAAAAAAAGGCAAAAAAAAGTTGCAGACAAAAGCTTTTCCCACCAAAGTGCAATCAAACAGGCCTTAATAATTTTACTTTTTCCACTTTTTATTACTTTTGAAAGTACATTTCATCAGTACAACTAGTCCAACAAGAATAAGAGAGACTGACCCCGAGCGAGCCGATTACTCCAGCTTCTTCCAGGGTTTCTCGAGAAGCTGCCAATTCTATATCCTCGTCCTTTTCCCAACCACCCTATCCACAGCAAAATGAACAATGTCAACAAGAGAATTAGTCCATTAATTAATTACGAATTATTTCCTTTCCATGTGCCAAAATAAAAGGATGTGAATAAAAAATACCTTAGGGAACATCATGTTTGAATTCTTTTGAGAACTGATCAAAAGAACTTCCAATTCTTCATTTGGGGATGATTTATCAGTTTTCCTGATTCTGTACGGAATACATCTGCAGAATATGCAATAAAATAGAAAAATAAGTCTAAAAAAATCAAAATCCAAGCGCAAAGGGTTTCCCATTTAATCAATCAATTCAAAAAAGTCTTGAAAAAAAGAAAGAAAGAAGAATGCATACCCAACGACAAGGCGACAGCCCTGATTATAACGCTGCAAATGTCTTCCTGTACGAGAAGGCAGAGACACCAATTTCTTGATTTGCATGGTAAAGAAAATAATTTTCACTCAAGAATACAGAGGGAAAAAAGAGAAATTGCCTATTTATTGAAGCCCTGCTCTTCTGTTTAAACCGTTACGATAAACAGAAATCTCGTGGAGGTGACAATTCGTGAAATATATATATATATAAATTCTGTAGCCCAAAATTATTTTGCTCAAATTTCTGTTGATAATAGCAAAGGGAAAGGCAGGCAGATGTTGAAATGGATGAGGCTGTCCAATCCTTTAATAGAGGGGACGGAATCGAGATTTTAGTGAGGTGGGGGGTGGGTTCTGATTTCTGGGAAGATGAGCAGTGCATATTATTCGAGTAAAATAATACTTTTTCTTGTTAAGGCGACAGGTACGTGCGAAATGTGGGACGCGTTTGGTTTAGTCGCATTGAAGGGTCATGGGTCAAGCACGTGTCTGTGTCTCTCACGATTCTAACACGTGAGGTGCGTTATAAAACTTCTCACTTGGCTTGTTTGAGTCCCTTTTTTGGAAAAATACATTTTAAAATAAATTAATGAAAAATATGTAATTAAAAAATAAGAAAATTTTTTGATTTTTGTATGTAATAATATTTTATTGAAAAATGTGTGCTTAAAAAGAGGAAAGAAAAATATATTTTTAAAATAATGCGGATCATACGAGTGCTTAATACTATTTTAAGCAAACTTTGCGTCAACAGTCCATAAACTTTCTCTCTTAAAGCACTTGAGTCTCCATTCTTTTTTATTATTATTATTTTCAGATCTCCAAACTTTTAATTTAGTGCAGATAGATCCTGTTAGAAGGAAATCATGCAAGATTTCGTTAAACAGCCATGTCCACTTTTCCATGCACGCAAGCACTTCAGAGTTTAGGTGGTGGTAATTTCATCAGTATATTTCTCTAAAATATTACAAATGAAAAGGATAAAAAAGAAGACTTGTTGAAGCAGTTCAATGCATTGTTGTTTAAAAAGAGGAAAACAAAGAGAAGAAAACAAAACAGAAAAGTTCTCTTTTCTTCTCGATAAACCACCGTCCAAGAGGACGTGTCTATATTAAATTTGCCTCAAACTCAAAATAACAAAAAATGAATCGTGACCCAAATGCTTTAAGGTGTAAAGCTTGGAGGCTACAGGTGAATATTTCCCTTAGGGCTTGTTTGATAGGCCATTATTTTCCATGGAAAATGGAAAACAAATTCCAACTTCCACTTTTGCCTAATTTGATACACTTTATTTTTCACCTTTGGCTCACATGCTCATCAATTCCTTGGTTTTGTGGAAAACCAATTCATACAATTTTGGTGGGAATTGATTTTTCAGTTTTTTTTTTTTTAACAAATAGAAAAAATTCTAGATACAATAGTAAAAAATTTTTTTTATCACTTTTATTGATAATTTTCATACAAAACAAAGTCAAACGAATGGTGAAAAATTATACCAATCAAATACAATTAATTACAATTCACAGTAAAACAATTTCTAGGCTATTCAATCCCCTAGAATTCATTTTCTTTCCACCCATTTTCCACATTTGCAATCAAATGGACCCTTATTTCCTCAAAATATATTGTAGAAATTACACAAATCCCTATCTTTCAAAATCCAACTTCAAAAATTAGGTGCAATGTTTGTTTATTCAAAAATTTGCAATCAAATGGACCCTTATTTTATTTGTTTGGGTAGCATTGCACCTTTTGGTCCCAAGACTATGACATGATTCCACTTTCAATCATCAAACTATTCGAGCCCAACATATCTAGTCTTTTAACCACGATATTGCTCGTAGGAGATGATATCGATGCTTGCTATGTAACATTTGGTAGTTCAAAGTGATACAATGTAGATAATTACACTAGCGAATTTGTGTCTAAATTATGAAGTTTATAATTTTGTAAAATCTTCCACGTATTCTAAATAGTTGAGTGTATTATAAGCATACAAACGTGTGAATTTGAGCCAACATTAACACATTACCTACGACAAAATTCATGTGCTAGCCTAATCGTATTTGACAATGGACTAAAACAAGATAGTAGATGCACATCTCGCACAAGTTTTCGTTTTAAATGAATAAATCACGCGAAAGATAATTGGACATTCATCGTACTGTCAACTAGGTAGATATACTTGAATTTTGGTATAACATGGACACTATACTACGCTCTCGTTTGAATTCCACCAATGATCATGCTGACATGTTCGTCAAAATTAGCTTCTCTAAAATTGCACTATAGTTTTACACACTTGCAACTAGGTCACTAAATTTCAATTTACTGTAATTGCATCACTATACTTTAATTCGTAGGTCAATTTGTTTGGGGGGGGGGGGGGGGG
>CAIGRN010105429.1:0-11029 GCA_903798345.1 Fraxinus anomala | reverse complement strand
CAAATAATAATTTTTATACATCACACATTATTTTACGGTCACGTTCAAAAATTTTCTATGTCACAATTAATTCATTGGTCACAAATTTCAAAATTCATAGGTCACACAGACACAGATTTCCAAATTAGTTGGTCACAAATTTTTTTACGGTCACATATTATGCCCCTGTTTGACACCCATTTTTTTTCTCATTCTCATTCTCATTTTTTTCTCTCTCTTCACTTTAACCACATATTATATCAATAAAATAATATTACACATAAACCCAAAAATTCTCCTTACTTTTCAACCACACATTCTACCATCAATCACTATTCCAAAATTTCTTCTTCTTTAAAATGGGTGTCAAACAGGGTATATAAATTTTAGGTCACAGATGACAAAATGGTTAGTCACAGATTATATTTTTATTCACAGATTATCGAATTTTAAGGTCACGGACTATCGAATTTTAAGGTCACAGATTATATTTTTAGTAACAAATCCAAAATCACCAAATCCTCCACCTGCACCACTGTCAACTGCCACCACCATTATTAGCTCACCACACAAAGTCGCCACCCAATACATTGCCAATAAAAATCATCACAACCACAAGTGCCATTGTCGCCACTGGTACACAAAAATATTGTCAAACTTACCCACCGCCAAAGGCACTGTACAACGATTATGTGACCATCTCTGTGACCATCACCGACTTCTGTGACCATCCCCGTGACCACCACCGACTTCTGTGACCACCCAGTGACCTTCACCGTCGGCGACAGTCACCAGAACCAACAGAACCACCACCTCGTCGCTGCAGCCAATATCACAAATGCCCACCAACAAAACACCAAAAAACCATCACCGAAGCTGGCGCCACCTCCACAGTCAAACCGCCACCTCACCACAAACACCACAAAACCATCAACACCCACCACCACCACACACACAACACATACACACCCACCACCACCACCACCAACCAGATCTGAAAGCATCAACACTACCACCACACACCGATGCAACACCATCACCACTACTCCACTCCGCAGCCCACACACACCCACCACCCGTCGCGACGCTACTCTGAACGGCAGCCTCACACGCTGCCACATCACCACCATCCAGTCATCCTCACACCCACAACAGGAAAAAAAAGGGAAAGACGAAGGACTGCAGCATCGCGACGTTGCGATTCGCAGCAGCTTCGACTGGCTCATCTACGTCGCCGGTTGTCGAAGTTTGAAGGGTTGCCGGCGTTGAAGAGAGAGAAGAGATGGCGGTGACAGCCTTGGAGGGAGACGAGAGAGAGTGTGTGTGAGTGAGTGAATGAGTAGTGAGAGAATAGAGATTGATGAATTAGAGTTTATTTGAAATATTAGTATTATAATATTATTTAAATTAACAAAATATCCAATTAATACCTGATTTTTGATTAAATAAACTTTTGATCTGATTTTTAAAAACCAATTTTTAAACACGTGGTTTTATGTAATTACCGGTATATTCAACCACTTCTAAGAGAGAGAGAGAGAGCACTTCAATTATATTCAACCACTTCTAATTCCTGTCAAAAAATTGAATTTCCTTGTCATGAGAATTTTCGACTGCTCCTCATCACTTTCTACAACTGATGCAGGGTGAAAAATTCTTGTTTTTCCTCCATTTTTCTTTGTAGGGAAATTTGCACTTTTGATCCCCATTGCCGTAGTAACAACTACAAGTTTGTCCATAACCTTCATAAAGGAGAAAGCTCATCTTCTACCTTTTAATGACAGCCCATTGATTCCCAATGACGAAACCGGCCATATTTGTGTTAAATTATTATGTGATCCTCACATATTCAACTTTATGAAGCTAGGTTTTGCTTCCCAAGTTGGACTAGTACCATAGTTATAAAGTGAAGCATGTTTTCATGAGGGACACAGAATAAAGATATGAATAGTTTCCAACTTAGGGACTTGATTGTATTCATTTACGGTGGTGAATTTGTTATCGGGCCTTGTACACACCATCCGTCATACTATGGGATTTGATCATGCCCACAGTCACTACCTTAACAGTCAAAACTTTGCAAGTCTAATATTGATTGTTCGTCCAAGAGAAACAAGAAACGCATGGGAGAATTTTGGGAATTACTATTGGATGCGTAGAAGGATTACTCATTATATCCTCCATTTTCTACCTCTCACGTGCAAAGAAAGAGCCAGAGCACGTTCTAGTTCATACCGACTCTCCAACGAAAGGTTGAACATCTTACAACGTATATAAGTTTGCATATATTGTGAAGATACCACTGACGGATCTAGGGAGGGGCCACCCCCAACCCATTTAATTTTTTTTAGTAGGAAAAAAAATTGATGTTAAAAAAAAAATTTCTTTTCTTTTTACGTATTAGCCCGGTTTGTAAACCGAACCTGGATCCGTCCCTGGAAGATGCCGTTTTAAAACTTCGAGTTTGCACAACTAAAGCTTAGGCACAATTGATAGACCTTCAAATGAGCCCAATAGTTCTATAATATAGCATAAGATTGCGCCCCATGAGCGTGGAAACTTGGATTTTTTGTTGCTGCTGCAACATTTGCTCAACCACCTGCTCAATCATAATCCAGAAATTTTAAAAAATGTTACCGCTTAGCTTATTTGGAAGCCCACTTGGCATCCGAGGTTGAAAGACACCACTTGTTTAGTACGGTATAATATTGAATAATACAATATTTTCTATTTCCTCAATTAACACTATCAAATAATTTTATCCAATCAGGCAATAATTGTTCAAAAGAATCTGAAACCCTTTTGGTAAAACACTTATAGTAAAAAGTAAATAAAAAAAATGACTAGCTTATAATGTTGGGATTTTGTCACTTGGCTAAAATTTTAAGAAAATAAAAGTCTAAACAAAGTTAAAATAACGAAGCGTTCGATCTTACCACATCGTCACTTATCATAACTCTTATATGACACGTTCTCATTGGTTCATCGCTTAATTAAAATTATACGCCATTTCCTTTATAATGATATTTTTATAATCTCTATGCACATTAGTATGCAATATTGAATCAAAATCAACACTTCAGCTTGGGAAGAATTTATAAGTGATTTATATAAATTCTTTTTATTTTCTATTTGGATTTTACTTTCATTTTCAGAACTAAAAAAGAGACTATCGATTTTTTCACAATGCATTTTTTTGTTATGAGATAGAAATAAGTGGTGAATAAATAGATACTAGTGAATTTATTGAAATGTATACTTGAAAATAAAATTATCATTTATAAATAATTGAGCTTATGTTTGGCTCATGTTTATCAAGGATTTATATATAAAACCATTTTTTATTCATACAATCCACAAATCTCTTCCATTTATCCATAACTCTGTTTATAAACATTTCTAAAATATATTTTAATAAATTTGGCAAATAATAAAAATAAATAAAATAAACCATTTTTCTATTATGGGGTTCATTATTTTCTTTATTAGTAGGGAAAAATAAAATGGCGTCGGCCCTTTCATAATTTAAGTCATTGTTTGATCCACATTATTTTTTTAATTATCATTCAAAAATAAAATGGCGTCGGCCCTTTCATAATTTATGTCTCTGTTTGATCCACATTATTTTTTTAATTCTCATTCTTTTATTCATTTTTAACCACACATTTTTCAATAAAATAATATTTTACATCGCATCAATAATTTTTTTTCTCTTTCGATAATATATTCTTTATTAATTTATTATTTCAAAATAATGTGGCTCAAACATGTACTCTTTTAACTTTCAAAGAGGAGAGAAAATCAAGAAAGTGCCTTTTCCAAAACATTTCAACTTCAATTTCAAGACACGCCAGAAACAAAAGAAAAAACCCAACACAAAAATCACTTCCAATAAACCAAAGATCTTTTTCCAGTTCAAATACTAAGTCAGTTCAAATCAAGAAAGTGCCTTCTTCCAAAACATTTCTTTATTAAGCGTCTTTCAGATCTTTTCAATTCTTCGTTGATTTGATGACCTTTTAGTCTTCGTTTCCACCTTTTTTTTTCTGGTAAGTCTTGAAATCATTTTTCGTCATTGTAACGAGCACATTTATTTGGAAATGTGTTCATTAGTGTGGATTTAATATGTGTTGCTGTGAAATGGAAGTGGGTTTTGTGATTTGGGTTTGAGTCTTGAAGTAAAGACTGGATCTTTGGGTGAATTTGAAGATCTAATAGGGAGTCTATTCTGTCCCTTTTTTTTTTTTTTCTTTTTCTGATTTATCTCTTTTTTTCTTTTTCCCGATGTTATATTCTACTATTTGTGGGTGATTTTATCTTCTTTTTTCATGTTCTATTAGCATCAGATTTCCATTATTTTTCTTAGTGGTTTTAGTTAAACAGGGCATTGTTTGATTTGTCAGAGAAGTGGGAAGGAATGTCAAAACTTAAGTGTTTAGTATTCTTCTTAGTTATAAAAAAGATTTTAGTTCTGCATTCTTTAAGCTTTGGAATAATTTTATATTATTGATGAAGATATGTTTTTGCTAATTGCTTCCTGGTTTCGGTTCGCTGTAATAATGTTGTATGACACATTAATGGTTGATTGTGATTGTTGTGTTGAACTGTTTAATTTTCCCAGTAAAAAATATGGCTTAATTTTAAAAAAATAAATACTTATGCCTGTTATTTGGCTTTCGTGAAATGAAAAGACAATCAACATTGCTCTAGTTACTGAATAAACCATTTCCTTAGAAGGGTTTTATGTTATCTGCTAAGGCTTGTAATGTGTATTATGATTCCTTTAGGTATTTGACTACAATGGATGATGATAATACTATAGCCATTTTTGAGAAAGGGGCGGATTTTGAAAATGGGGTTCACCACCAACTCCTGCTCGGTGGAGAAGAAATTACTTCCAAGAAAGTAAATGGAATTCTCAATGGAAGCACAGAAGTTGAAGGATTGAACAAGAATCTAGAAAATAATCTGGAGTTGAGCGATGATGTAACTCTTGATTCTTCTGTAGAAGGAGTCTTGGACGAGTCTTCAATGCCACCTAAAAGCATTTCCGTCACCATTTCCAAGGTAGGAGATTCGGAACCATTTAGCTGGTTGATGCTTAAAAGTTACTTTTCTTGAAAGTAAGTTAAAAGCAAGTTTTGTTAGTGAATAAAATTTGAAAATCATGTTTGAAAAAGTAACTAAAGTTTGACTTACTTTTAAGCCGAACATGCTCTCAGCAATTGATTTACTTATAGGACCTTGGAGTTGAGGAGTCAGAAGAGTCTAAGAATTCTAAATCACAGAAGGGCATGGGCAAGGCCAAGAATGGGAAGTCCGTATGCATCAGACATGGGAAAGATGTGGCGAAATCTTCTGTTGGTTCAAATGGTTCAGGCGATCAAAAACCATGTCCGAAACAGTCGTCTGCTCCCCAAACAAGGAGTAGGTCAATTAATGGGAAGCAAGCTGCTGAGGACTCAAAAACAGCATCTCCTGGAAGTCCTATAGCTGGAGATGCCAAACCCGAAAGATTGGGTGCTCTTCCTAACTATAATTTCAGTTTTAAATGCAATGAAAGAGCTGAGAAAAGAAGAGAGGTTAGCCTTCTTCTGAATCAGTGATACCAACTATTCGATGTTTCCTGCATGACCTGGACCTTAGATGTGTGTCTTTTTTTGTTTGAGCAGTTCTATACGAAACTTGAGGAAAAGATTCACGCAAAGGAAGCAGAGAAGAGTAATTTGCAAGCCAAAACTAAGGTGAGATTTCGTACCATATTATGACTTCAAATTTTCAGTGGTGGATTCTGAGATCAAGTTTCTCCATTCATAAATAGGAAACTCAGGAAGCTGAGATTAAAATGTTAAGGAAGAGTTTGGCGTTTAAAGCAACACCAATGCCAACCTTTTATCAGGAACCCCCACCTCCGAAGCTGGAACTAAAGAAGGTAATTTGTTGCTCGTGACACATTTTGAATTTAAAAAATGTTTATTTTCTGCAGTGTATTTAATAATGAATTTGGAACATTTATGCAGTGTATCAAAGTTGGCTTTTTAAAGTTTAGCACTTGAACTTGATTGATTGGATTTCGATGTATGACAGTCTGGATAAAATGTTGACGAATGTTTTTTATGCAAGTATGCAAGAACTTACTTCACTTGCTGCTTGCGAATACAGCAGCAAATATTATGCTTCTCGTGGTGGTAGTTGATAATTTTGCACTGTTGTGTTTTTGCATAATGCGTTGGCATCAAAACTAAACAAGCTACAATTCTTTTTGCGAAATTTGGATAACACTTACTATGCTTGGACTAATTCGAGGGTGCTTGCTATTTTGATTGTTTCTTTCAGAATGTGTTATTTGGAGCTTGCTTATTTAAAATTGTAGAACAATTGTTTACTAACACTTGGGAAAAAATGTTGACTCGGTCTCCACTGTAAACTGTTAATGACTTTTGCAACATTTCAAGCAACAGATTCCAATGCGTTAGTTTTGTTTGGTTAGGTGAAGCATTTTTTTACGCTTAAAATTTGGAATGATAAGAAAGCTTAAAATAGTTGGACGCAGTCCTAGGAGTAAAAAGAAAGAAGTATCTTATGTTTAGGAATGAAAAATACAATTTGAAAGGTTGTACGTTCCTGTCGTATCGTCCTGTGAGAATATGGACACGTGCAAAGTTATTTGTGAATTCCTCAGGATAAATTTAGCAATTTAAAGTACTGCATAAAGATCAAAGTTTATTCTCACCCAAGTCTATGGCAAATTTCAATCATGAGGTTTCCAAAAGACAAGCCATCCATGAAGTACTTACCTTTTAGAAAAATTGACCTAAATTATCCATGTTTGGTAAGATGGAATGCATGATATAAGATAAAATTGAAGAAGAAAATGAAGTTAAAATCTTTTTCAATGTACAAGACAGACATACCAAAACATACTTCTATAGCAAAAAAATAAAACTTAAAAATACGGTGTTTGGTTGTGAGGGAGATAAGACCATTTTAATTATTTTCCCTGTCCTAATGGCATGTGTAGAGTGCATATAATTGTATGCGTAAGAATATTGTGGGTGCATTGAGGAATAAAGGGTGTAATTCAGTTCGATAAGCACACTTGTACATAATCATATTTGGATATCTTTTTATGGTATAATCTTCTGGAAGTATTATCTTATTGAAACGTAATGGATTTATTGGGAGGGAAAGACCAACTTGTTATCTGTAAGAAATAGGAATGTCTAATTAATGATTTGGTAATAACTATCACCCGGCCATTTAGGAGAGGTCAGTAGTTCCTTGAGATTGAGTTGTACCTAAAGTACATTAAGGAGATTACTTATTAGCTAATGTGTTTTTCGTATGACTACTTTGAGTAGTAACGAAAGGCTTTGCGATGGAAAAACACAGCATTCTCCATATCTTAAATTTTTGGAGCCAAGAAACCAGGCACTTTATGCAATCAATATCGGTTTTGTGTATGTCTAATTTTCAGGGATATTTGATCATATTTGGCTATCCTGAAACAGTTTGCTCGTGTAAGTGTTAAAATAAATAATCTTTTAAAATAAGTAATAAGTTACTTATTTTGAAAGCAAGGTAGAGTTAAAAAATTTTTTACATAGAGGTAATAATTAAGTAGCATATTTAACCAAAAGTTACTCTCACTTTTATCTGGCATAGTATCACTGTTAGCTTTCCTTGGGTTTATTAAGATCTTTTACGGGGGTGCTTTGTTTGGATTTCATTTTCTTTTGCTTGAATTTTACTTATCAAAGTCAAACATTAATTTTAACCGCACATTTCGTACTTATCCCCCCAACTCATTTCTGGAAAAAGGTAAAACTTTTAGCGAATGAAACTCAAACAAGGCATAGTGGCTTCAATTCTCTTATGTGTACATATTATGTTCGTAAATCTGTAATTGCTTTCCTCAGATTTTTGCAGATCCTTCACTAAGATTCTACATGAAACTTTCCTGTAAAATTATTATTGCTTCTTATGTGACTTCTGATCCCTAATATTGATACTTTGATGTAGATACCTCCAACAAGAGCCAAATCTCCCAAGCTTGGTCGGAAAAAGACTTCATCTATTGCGAACTCTGAGGAAGATGGTGCTTGCCCAGTTAGGCTAAGCTTGGGTGAAAATTTGTCACAAAATAATCCCGACAAAGGACCACCTCTCGTTCATGTTAAGAAGCCTCTACGGAAGTCTCTTCCTAAGTTGCCCTCCGAGAAAACCAGCTTTTCCAATGAGAAAAGAAAATCCACATCTCGTAAGATCAGCATTTCCAAGGAAACAAATGAAGCTGCAAATGATACACTAACAGAGGAGGAAAGAACAGGTGCTGAGCAAAGCTTGAGTCAGCCCAATGGAGATGAAGAGCTTGTTATTGAAGCTCAAGAACAGAATGTGTGAGTGCTATGTCAATGGCTCTTTATAGTGGATGTTTATCTTACAAGGAGTCTACAGTTCCCATCTTTGCCTAAAATATTGAAGACGTTTGAATAAGAGAGAGTTTACCCAAAAATACAGGCATGAAAAGACATTAAATTGAGGTTAGCTGCTTGTTTTTTTTTTTTTTTTTTTCCCATAATCAGCAATGAGGTTTGGTTTTTGAATACGTGTTTTAGGCTTGCTGAGTGTAGTCAAATTGTTATGTGGAGTTATTTGAAATATGTTTGTCACCTGATGTCAAAAATGGAAATTTTGGGGGCATTTCTGCCATAAAATGGTTAAAGATCAATATTGGTTTTAGATTTTTGTTGGCTGGTATTGCTTCTGAATGTTGAGGTGAACAAATTACATCTTTTGTCATCTAACATGTATTTTATTTGTTTGAATTTCCTTATTAATCATTCTTTGATTGTTGCTCATTTCACGTCAGGTGCTTGTTTGGTATGCACTATTAGATTAGATTGTTCAAGGGGGACAAAATTTTAGCCTCTATTGTAAAAGAAGAGAGATAAGATAATAAATTATAAGAGAGACAAGATAATATAAAAGAAACTTTTTGTTCTTCACATTGGAATGATCCATAATCCCACATATTTATAGGTTTCATAATGCATATAGGTTACAAGATTTTAATAGGAGGAGATATGGAATTGAACCTTGTAACCTATGAATTTGACATAATAGTCAAAGTATGAAATAAAATTGTGATTATGCCATTTCATGTAAGGTTTGAATTCTATGGATGATATTGACATCCACAATATTACAATTTTGTAATACTCTTATTTTACAAAGAATGTGTCTCGTTAAAACTTTAATAGAAAATCTCGATGGAAATTATAGTGAAAGAAAAGGAGTATATTATTTTTGTTATATGCAATGTAGAGCTGTCTCATTAAAAATTTAGGGGGACGTTGGTTAAGGGGAAAAAAAAATGCAACGGCAATTTGCTCTCCCTCGTGGTAGTATTACTTGAGATCTCTGAATCGATGCATTTCAATATTGGGCACAACTTCTCAAATGTTGCAGTAGATATACCTTTGTAAATAGATCTATCAAATTATCATTTGAAAGGATCTAATGAACGTCAATTTCACCACTCTTGTAAAGATCACGTGTTAAAAAGGATTTCGGTAAAATATGTTTAGTTTTTTTCGCTTTAACGATTCTTTCCTTTAATTGAGCTATGCATGTAGCATTATCTTTGTACATCGTTGTTGGAATTCCTTTGATGGACATTAGAACCCACGTCTCTTGAATATATATTGGATCATTATTCTCAACTATACACATTTTCAAGAAGTCACGACGACTTCCGAAAAATAAATAAATAAGTAGATAAATAAAACATAGAGGAGCACTAAAGATGTATATAATGGTGGACCAAAAGGGATATGGGTTGTGTTGTGGCTCTCCGCCTTTCGTGGTCTTAAGCCGCGAGTCATTATTTTAATGGGTAAGTAAACTCGATACTTGGCCAACCGGTTTATGGCTGGACATTCCGGTTAAACTGACTGGTTCATTTTGATTTTCATAACATTGGTTTTACTCGATTCCAATTTCATCATGTAGGAGTCGAAGTCTATCTTGATAACAAATATACAGAGAATGTTATATCTGATTGTGTACTGTTAGCAAGATACAATAGTGCACGTATTAACTGAGAAATGGTACATCAGATCAAGAAGTTCTTTGTTATCCTGTAAAGGCCTAAATCATTTTTCACATCAAATGAGTGAACAATCGTGGGGTACACTTGAGTATCCATACAAAATAGTTTTAAGGATATTTTCTGTATAAGTTGACTGATGAACAAAAATTTCATAAACTATATGCTCGATCTACAGGCCCAAGCAAAAATTCGTTTTTCCAAAATCTTTCATCGCGAGTTCTTCAAATGATCAACTACTTTGGGAAGCTCTTCAGGAGTTCTACTAAAGTTTAAAGCATCAACGTATACAGCAACAATACAAATCTTCTTGTGATTTCATTGTAAAAACAAATATTAAATGAGGCCATTATACTGCATACCTCCTGTTGTGATTTGAGTTCCAATCCACCTTCAAACCGGGCTCAGTTTCTTCCAATCGACACCACCATTGATGGACCAATCTTCCACCTTTCTCCTCAATCGGTTGCTCTCGGTTTTCACCCACAAAGGGCAACGGGGAGAAGAAGAAGGAGGCCTCAATGGACAGCCACCAAGGCTAAAGAAGAAGAGAGAAAATGGATTCCACAAATGCACCAAGGCAAAGCACACAAAGGAAGGCAACGGCTAACACTGTTGAGATTTGGGTTCCAAAACACCAATTAATCCGGGCTCAGTTCAACCAAACGACACCACCATTCAAGGACCAAATCTTGCACCTTTCTCCAATCGGTTGCTCTCTCGGTTTTCACCCACAAAGGGCAACAGTGTGGAAGAATTATGGAAGCCTCAAGGGTAGCCACAAAAGCTAGGGAAGAAGGAGAAGACAAGGGACGTCAAGCACTAAGTAAAAAGCCAACGTTTCTTCTCTTTCAAAAACACGGCTCCCTCACTTTTCACACACATTGAATAGTAACGGGCAGCCACTATAAAGATAAGGGGTGTGGGCTTTTAGGTTAG
>CAIGRN010105418.1:0-27612 GCA_903798345.1 Fraxinus anomala | reverse complement strand
GGACCATAGTTTGTTAACTGTGCAGCAGTAGTTACACCAAGTGTTGGCATGAATTGAAAACTAGATGTTGGTTCTGATGGTTGCACTTCAGATACATGCATCTTCGATGGCCTCCTAGTCATGAGTTTTGCATGTAAAAGGGGTTAAGTCATCATGTATCACTTTAAAAAAAATTAACTAATTCATTAATAGTGGATACTAGGATAGTCTTGATTACCATTAAGCTTCCAGTGACTTGAGCTCCCTTCATTTGTAGTTACTATAAACCAACCTTGTGTGGTGCATTGGTCTAGCATGACTACGACTAGAATTAAGAAGAGATACAACTTTCTTGAGCTTATTTATAGCCTCTCCTGTTTGCTCAACTAAATTCCATAATTAATTATTCCGCCTATTTGCATTTGGAAAAGTAGCTGCTGGGCTGGATCCTACCTCAACTTTTGCAATCCCAACTCCTGTACACCAAATTGGACACTCCAATTTCTCAAAACAGTTAAAGAAATTGGTGAAAAAAAATGGAGTCTACCTCGGCGAAGCAAGCATCAAAAGCACTGTCGGCAAAAGTTCTGGCAAATGAAATGTTCGATTTGAGCTTCTCGTGATCCCCCATTGTTAAAATGAAAAAAAAAATAAATGAAATTAAAGCAAGTGAAAACGCCACGCAACGATTCCGTGCTTCCATAAAAATCAGACGGTTTCCAATTCATTTCAAGTGGTAATCCAACAATATTACTCCTTCCAACCTCAATTTCTTGGTTGGATCCCACCTCAATTTCTGCAATTGCGACGGGTTTCGGAGATTCGGTTTGTTCAGAGGGTCAATTTGGTTTTGGGAATGAGGTAAGTTCGTTCAATTGAAGGACTTGGGGGGTTTTCAGAAAGACAACTCTTACGTGGCCTTATTCAGACGTCGTCCATTGCCACATCGGACTCCGTAAAATCACCTGGAACGACTTCCCAACGAGTGTGTTTGGCGATGGATGGAGGCATCCGATTGTAAGTTCAGTGACCATGTTGGGGAATATTAAAGTTGAGTGACTATAACATGGCAACGTACGAAATTAGTGATTAATGAAACTTTTTACTCAAAAATATGGACAGGTGTGATTAATCTTTAATTATTTATTAGTGAGTATGTTTGAACTACATTCTTTAACGTTTATTTTTCTCAAAATTAATTTTTAACAACATAATATTTAAGTAAAATAATTTTATACGTAAATTTAAATTTTTTATTTTTTAATCGGAATATATTTGTTCTTTGAAAAAGTCATTTTTTTACAAATTTATTTTTAAAAAAAAACGAGGATCAAACGAGAACTAAATTTATGAATTTAACTTTCTTATATGGCTGAAATCTTCAATAAAAACATTAAAATTATATGCAACGTTCGATTGAATTTGATAGAAATGTTACATAATTTAACTGTTTTGCTTTTGGAATTTAACTTAAGTCATGAAAAATTACTTATAATTTAATATCTACACTAAGAGTCTAGAAAAAAAAATGTTTTCCTTATTTTGAGGAAAATAAAAATCTACTCTTCTCAAAGAAAATGTTTTCCTTAAAGACAAAAAAAATTAGACACATTTTCAAAAGTTGAAAAATATTTTCAATTGAAAGAAATGTCAATCAAACACTCCAAAGTAGAGTAATTTAGGTGAAAAACTGATGTTTTCCATGAAAAATAAATGGAATCAAACACGCTATAAGAGTATCTTCAATAGACTCTCCATTTTTAAAGAACATATTCTATTATTTGGAGATCATTTATAAATTTAGAGAGTTAAAATTTTGAAGTACTCCAACAAGCACTTTATATTTAACACTTAATTTTACTACTCCCAAAAAAATATTTATTATTATTTTTTATTTTAACTACTTTTTTTTAGATTATTTTATTATTTTTCTACATTAAAAATTGAAACACTTTGAATGTATTTAATTATAGAGAGCAGCCAAACTCACACTCTAAATTAAAATGTTAATTTAAAGAGTCTCTTGGATCATGATTTTAAATGTTGACTCTTTAAAATAGAGAGTATCTCATGTAGTTGGAGAGTCAAACTCACTTTTTAAATTATAATGTTAATTTAAAGAGTCTCTTGGAGTTTGATTTTAAATGTTGACTCTTTAAAATAGAGAGTATCTTATATTTAAAGAGTCATTTGGAGATGCTCTAAAAATTCTAGTCACATGGAGATCACGATTCATACATTTAAAAAATTTTGAAGACCTAGAAGTACACTTGTTATGTTATCTAGATTTGAGTTCAGTAAAGTCACGTGCAAATTTCAGTTGTATTCATTTGGAACTTTTAAAGACTTGAGAATCTAAAAAAATTAGGTGTATTCAATTGAGATTTCTATAAACTTTTAAAAAGTCTCTAAAAATTACGGAGTATTCAATTGAAACATTCTAGAAATATCTATAAGTTATATGGTATCTAAATAAACAATGACTCTAGGAGAATTTTGAACTTCTAAAGACTTTTGGTGAGAAATATAAATAACAAATTTAAAAAAATATCTCGCACACTCTAAGATTTGTGAAGATTTTAGAGCCCCAAAAAAGGGAACGTCTTTTTTCTATCAATTTCAGGATTTTTAGATATCTCTTTAATTCAATTGATGTAATTAATTTATGATTATTCTATATGCACATAATTACTTTTGAATTTGAATTATATGCAATAGTTTCAAAACGTAGAATTCTATATAATCAATCTATTCTTTCTTCTCTCATTTTTTTGGCTTAATCGTACAAAATGTCCTTACGTTTGGCATGTATAGTGTAAAACATCCATACGTTTCAATTTTTTGCATTTTAACCCATATTTCAACATTTCATCTGAAAAACTTCATTTTCACCAATTTTAACGTAAAATGATCAATATACCCTCCTATATAAATAAAATAAAAAAGAAAAAAAAAGAATAGATTGCAATCTTACTTCTAAACTTTTAAAAAATGCAAATGAATCCAAANAAAAAAAAAAAAAAAAAAAAAAAAAAAACTCTCTCTCTCTCTCTCTCTCTCTCTCTCTCTCTCTCTCTCTCGATCTCGAGCAATTTTTTGTCCCCAAACCATCCAAAATGCCTCCAAATTATGTGTTATTGTGGTCATAATATATTAAATTAAATTATAAATCACAATTTTTTTATCGGACATTACTAAGCCCCAATTTATCTACTATTAATTTAAAAAATTATTTGTTATAGTAAAATTTTTCACTACACATTTACCCAATAAAATATTTTATACACAAATCAATAAAATTACTTTGAATTTCAACCGCACATTCTTCAAAAAATATTATTTATTACTTAATTTTTCTCTCAATAATGGGAGACAAACGCGGTCACCTAATTTTTTAAATTTTTTCACAATTTATTATTTTTGAAAATGTATTTTAAACCTTAAAATTTTTCCCTTAAAACTAATGGCATCGTGAACAATTTCACGCGTTTCCCCTTTTGTGGGCGTCGCTCTCTCTAGCATCTGCACCATGTATGATTCTCTTCATTCAATTGAACTGCTATCATAGTGAATTTTCCATGAGGTGGGATGATCAATGATTTGTTAAAGGCGAGCGTGTGTTAGATAACTCAATTTTCTTACACTCAACACAGAAATGGATTCCACTCTTCACTCCAACAGAACCAATAGGTGGAAAAAGAGACCCATTAATCCCCCAAATTGCAAAACCCCTTTCTTCACCTTCTTCACAATCCTATTTTGTGTAGTTTTCTTCATTTCCTCCAAATCCCTATTTTCCCCTTCAATCCACCAAATCTCCACAAATTCCCAATCTGATCTTCCACTACAATGCACCGCCACAAGGACCACCGGTTCACCGGAAAAGTTCCTCTGGTACGCACCGCACAGTGGATTCAGCAACCAGCTCTCTGAGTTCAAGAACGCAATTCTAATGGCTGCTATTTTGAATCGAACGTTAATTGTTCCTCCTGTACTGGATCACCATGCTGTTGCTCTCGGGAGTTGCCCAAAATTCCGGGTTATGAATGCTAATTACTTGAGATTCAAAGTCTGGACTCACAGTATTGAGCTCATCAGCGAACGCAGGCAAGTTGTAAACTTTAATTAGTATATACGAACTTCATATGCGTTACAGTATTTGATCTGTGGTTATTTACTCACTCCACCTCGATAATTGCTGTCTTTCGAATTTGTTTTGTTTTGGAAAAATGTTGGCTTTGTGTTCAATACTTGTACATTTATGTCAATTTCTTTTTTAAAAACGATCTGTTTTTTAGTACATTTATGTACAAGGTTTGTAACTCAAAATATTTGGTGATTTATTAAGAATGGCATTTTGGGTGCCAGTTCTTAATTTTGATCTCAAAAATATACAGACCAATGGTACCCAAGAATATGCTTGGGTTTTGAGAAAATTGACATGTATTTATTTTAGTGCATAATTTACATATATAACATGTTTCCTTAAAAATTGAATGAGAAATATATAAACATCATGTATTTGGCAGAGACAATCTGACTTGGTGTCAATGTGGAATTGTTCCATGTCAAACATTCCTTTAGAAAATCTAACGGAATTTAATTGAGTGACTAACATATTGGAACAAATAAACTTCGGCGACTAACATCAAATTTCATTCTAGGTTGAGTACCTACCAGTGTTTTCACCCTGATTTTAGATGTTAAACTTTCTTTCACATTTCTTGTTTATAATTTAATTTAAATACCTAAAAAACAGTCAATCTTTAGGATAACATGACCCTCAAGTATAATTTTATTATCATCTTTATCCCTAGGATGACTGATGTCTAAAAAGAATTATATATAAACCTTATTATTTTACTTAACCCAAACCCTTTAAGATCTAAATTACTTGGCCAAAATTGTAGTTTAAAATTTATCCCTCTTCCATATTATTAACTAGAACTACGTAAAAAATGAACAATCCATACCAAGCCAAGGGACCTCATCTTGGACGTGTCTTAGAAACCCATTAATGAATACAGAAAAATGATAAGGACTCAGAGTTGAACCTTGATGCAAGAATATGACTATAAAAATTCTCTGTTAGCATCCCCACTAAATCTACCCTGTTGAATCCTACATTGCTCATATATGATATCTTAAATAATTGGTATATCTAGCATATTTCCTTTTCCCTCTTAACACTCACGAGAGGCAGCCCTATCATATGTTCTTATATAAATAAATAGAAGCGCGAGCAATTTTTGTTTTTTCTTTATATTTTCCATTGTGAAGTGGGTTAATGACTTCCATCATAGATCTTCCTAGCACAAAGTCAAACTGGTTTTGCGAGACCTTTGAATTACAACTTATTCTAAGCTCGATCATACTCTACCATAATGTCAATATTTGACTTAAGAACTTAGTACCTCTATAGTTAGTGGAATTTTGAATATCTCCTTTATTCTTACTATGCAACATAAGAATCCCTGCATGGTAAGAATCTTCCTCCAATGATCAACCATGTTGTACTCTTTAAGGTATCATTGGATAATTCTACTCTAAGATAACCAACTCTCCCTGATATTTCCCGAGGTAGAACATTAAGAAAACCCAAAAAGAGAGAAGGTTTCATCATTTTTCTTGAAGGGTGAAATTAGATTCTTTGTGTTCAACAAATTTTGTAGTTATACAAATAATGACAACGTGGAAGTAAGCGCATATTATGGAAGGAGTCTATTTCTATGAATGCAAATTATTTTAACCAATTTTATGTTTTGTTTCACTAATGCACCAATTCACCTAGTAGGAATAAAAAATTGACATCAATAATTATGTAGTGATTGTGAAGAAAATATCGGAAGGGGTAAGGAAGAAAATATGCAAAATAGAGGGAAGGAAATAATCATTATAGAGAAAATAATAGTTACTAAAGAACAATAGAAGGGTGTAAATACTTTTAATGATTTTGATCTCTCTTTTCATTTTGTTCCTGCCAGTTTGGATTAAAGAGAAGGGAAACAAAATTAAGAAAAGAAGCCAAGAATCCTAGCAATATATTTTCTTTGAAAACTACCCAACTAAATGAAAAATACAAGGTAAGGCAAAATGGGGAAAATTTTCTCTACTAGTTGTAAAAGTTCGAAAAATGTGAACAATACATGACAGAATTTTTTTTCTGATTCTGTAGTCAGTACCGTGAAAAGTATTTATTTTTTATGTTGCCGATGAACAATGACATGAAATGTGACTTTCTTTGAGAAGGTTAGGTCAAGCGTGAGAATAAGCTCTGATACCCACCAATGTAGAACAATAAAGAGGAGAAAGAAAAATATTGAAAAAGAGGAAGAATTTGGAATCAGGGACAGTGAATGTTCAGGTTTTTGATAAGGCTCTTTTCATCAATGTCTGGTCTTATCATTCTCTCTATCTAGCCATAGGCACTTAGTCCCAGCCTCCCTGACGCTAAAGCCCTCTGTTCACCCCCTCTTCTCAATAGAAACGAAACACTAAAGTGCTTGCTTGGTTCGATTAAGTCATGAGTGACTAAAGAAGAGTCTTTTTGTATAGGTGTATATAATCTCTAGTTCAAAAAAGGGAGATTTTGTGCATGTCTAAGGCTTGAAAAAACCAAAATATTGCTTCATAAATGAGGCGGCAAGGAGCTTGAACCGGGTAGAATATGGCTTCTCAATAAGGTCCAATTTATCAACGCACCAGAGGGCCGAGACTATTCTATGAGTAATATCAATAAAATTGTAGAAAGTCTTGATTGGTGCAGCTAGACAAACTACCTCATTCTGAATTTCCTTATTTTTCTTGTTTGCCAACCAATGCTACAGCCTACAAGTCTTTGTTTAAGCTTTGAGGTGAAAATACCTGAGGGTGGCCTATTTCCCAATTGGAGAACCATGGGCTGAAGGCAAATTGGAACTAGGCAGTGGAAAGGAATGAAAATTTTTTTTGAGAGAAATTTCGATGTCAATGAATGTCTGCACAATTCAATAATATTAGTCCTATTTATTCTGAATCCCTGACAAAAAATGGAAAGTTACCAAAATGACAAATAGAAAAATTCCCTTAACTGGGGAATTAACAAGAAAATAAGTGTGTATGAGCCCCATTTTTTTGTAAAAAATGTGTTTTGTAATGGTTATTTTTTGGAGATACGTGGTTAAAAAGTAGGTAAAAGTTTTAGGTTTATGTGCAAAATTATTTATTGGAAGAATGTGTGTTTGAAAATGAGTTTGGGAAAAAAAAATGATTTTTTAAAGAATGGTGGTCAAACAGGGGCTAAATCAACTTTCTATATTTACTCCTGGAATAAGTATAATTTTTGGCATGTAATCTCTGTTGTTAAGAAACTATCCAATTGATTTGTTGTTTGCATTCTTATTGTTGGATAAAAAGGGAAAAAAATGCACCTTATAAATTTAAATAAACAAATAAAATTTATTTCATATTTTTCCTATTAACTGCTATACAAGTACTTTATGTAAATATTCTATACTTGTGGTTGCAGGTACACATCCATGGCAGATATAGTTGATCTTTCATCTCTGATGTCTATTGCACCTGTCAGGTTTATAGATTTCAGAGTTTTTGTATCCATGTGGTGTGAGGTGAATATCAACTTGATTTGCTCTGAGGACTTGAGTAAGCATTCTTCTTTAATTGAAAGCCTAAGACATTGTGGGTCGTTACTCTCCGGGTTGAATGGAAATGTAAAGAATTGTTTATACGCTTCAGAGGAAGATTGTAGAATGACAGTGTGGACATACCAAAAAGACGGTGAAGATGGGATTTTGGATTCATTTCAACCTGATGATGAACTCAAGAAGAAGAAGAGAATTACATTTGTGAGGAAAAGGAGAGATGTCCTGAAAACCTTTGGCCCTGGCTCCGAAGCTGGATCAGCCAGTGTTTTGGCATTTGGGAGCCTTTTTACTGCTCCTTACAAGGGCTCAGAGTCGCATATTGACATCCATGAAGCTCCAAGGGACCAAGGGATACAGTCCTTGATTCAGAAAATTGAATTTCTTCCATTTGTTCCAGAAATAATAAATTCTGGGAAGAAGTTTGCTCTCCAGACAATTAAGGCTCCTTTTCTTTGTGCACAGCTTAGATTATTGGACGGTCAATTCAAGAACCATTGGAGAGCTACTTTTCAGGCATTGAAAGAAAAACTAGACCTTTTAAAAGAGAAGGGTCCTCTCCCAATTCATGTATTTGTGATGACTGACCTTCCCAGGATCAATTGGACTGGAAGCTACTTGGGGGATCTGGCAAAAGATTCGGATGCTTTTAAGCTATTTATCCTTGGAGCAGAAGATAAGATAGTAACAGAAACTGCTGAGAAACTTGTGAGCACGGGACAGAATGCAAAATTTGAGTCTGTTGTCAATAATCTTGATGGGGGAGAGAAGCATTGTAATCCTCAATCGTTGCCTGATATACTTCTATTTATGGAAGAAACTGTTTGCGGCTGTGCTCGTCTAGGTTTTGTTGGGACTGCTGGCTCAACCATAGCTGAAAGCATAGAATCGATGAGGAAAAATAGCATATGTTTGCCATGAAATTTCGAAAGATTCTTGTGCAACTATTTTTGTCTGCTGATATGGACTTCATTGTTTCACCTCCAAGAGTGGAGTCATGGTTGCAGTGCACTTTGCATCATTCATACTTGCCAAAGTGCAAGTCAAAAATCTCGGTATCAGAATTTTGTTGGTAGGTTTTGTATATAAATAGCGGGGTTAGAGTATTTCCAAGAAATTTTTAAATGTGGGATGCCTTTTATTTTAAATAGTTAAATTTTAAAATTAAGCTTTAGGAAATTTCTTTTATTTAACTTTTAAAATAGTGACTCATTCCCTATTTGTATTTTTCAAGATTGTATTCGATAAAATGACAGGTTCCGATGCTCAATTAATTTATATTATTTATACTTAGGGCGTGTTTGTCTCCCATTATTGAGAGAAAAATAAAGTAATGAATATTATTTTTTGGAGAATGTGTGGTTGAAAGGTAAAGTAACTTTATTGGTTTGTGTGTAGAATATTTTATTGAGTGAATGTGGGATGAAAATTTTTACTGTAGCAAACAATTTTTTGAAATAATGATAGATAAACAGATGTTTTATATTTTAGCTATTCACATTTAAAAAATATATTAATTGAAAAATGTGGGAAAAACAATGAATGTTGGGAAGAGTAGTCTATTTGTTGAAGTTTATAAAAAATTTCAAATTAAATTTAAAGATAATCCTTATTATCTAAACAAATTAATAAATAGGTATTTCGAGTCAATAATCGATGTAAATATATAAATATTGATTTGATGAATTCACTCAGCGATGACAAATGAATCGAATCATTCATTGGCTTGTGGGTTCAACTCGATTCATCAATGGGCGGCTCAAACATGTTTTAAGACTAGCCATATGTCGAGTTGAGCTCACTCTTCGACTTTAAAAGTCACGAATTAATTCATTTTTTGTCTTATTTTATTATTATTTTTTTAAAAAAATGAATCGACTCATGAGCTATTCGACTCAACCCATAAAATTCACGAGCCAAACAATCGAGCTCGGTTGTCCAAGAACCATTGCCAACCCTAAATACATGTTTTAATTGGAATATTTAGGGTTTATGAAAAAAAAGAAAAAAAAAAGAAAATATTTCCCCAACCAAACGGTGCCTTACTCATAGAAGAAGCAAAATATCATTTGATGCTTGGGAATTTACCAGAAAAGAGGGAAAATCGACAAGTGTAGTAGAAGGGAATTCGCTTGCAATTAATCTCAATGGCTTGCTTGCACGATCACAGCTGCGAAGAACACGATTGCTCCTCCGATTGGTCGCTTTACAAGCATATAGATCTCTCCAAGGTTAACTCTCTCTCTACACATAAGTTTAATTATATATAATTCACGTGTTTCAGTATTTTCTCTTTGGGTAGATTGAAATATGTATTTACGGCTCTATAAATCCTCAGTTTTTTTTTTTTTGTGTGAATAAGTTCGTCTACATCTATGGCCTATGGGCTTTGATGTGTTTACCAATAAATGACATATTTCTTGCTGTTTGACTGCGAATTTTGGCTGTGTATTAGTTGTACTTTGTATTTCAATATAACTCAGTGATCAAGAACGAGATTTTTCGTTGAGTTTTACACTTCAATGCAGCTAGAAGTTCAGCTGCTACTAAAATTTTCAATTTCTTAACAGTTGTAAGGTTTTTTTTTTTTTTTTTCGTTTGTGGAATGAAGTGTTCAGTTACTCTATAAATATACTAGATTTGAAGCATCTTGACCTCAAATTTATCAGAAATTTAATGAACTAGAACTATGAGATCATGTGAAAAAATCCAATGGTTTCATTATCCAGTTACATGTCTGGATATCTATGTAACAATATGGTGCAGTGTTGTTCTCAATGATTTGTTATAGGCTAGTATGTGTCAGCTGGAGTATTCGAATATTGGATGTATCCACTTTCAGTGATCTCTCTATTTCTTTTCCACTTGCTGAAATGTATATAACAACTTCGCACTGCGTACATGAATAAACACACACCTGTATACACGCCCTACTTTGAATGAATTATATGGGTGCCTTTAAACTGTATGCCTTCTCCTACGATGACATGCTGATTATGTGGGCCTCTACTATAACATTTTGTTTAGAGGGTTGTTTAACTTTACCTTGCATAAGTCATTTCATATATTTCACTTGGGTAAATTATGAAAGAAAGATTTTGTTCTGCTAAAGGTTTCTGCATTAAACGAGGCTGTTTCAGGAAGTGTGAAGTCAGTATTCAGAGCCTGGGAGCAGCGTCTGAATTCTTCTGAGGTATTTGAAGACAAAAGTTTCTGGGTTGATACCCTATCCTCCCTAAATTTTGCGTCTGTCATCAATATCTCAATCTGTGATCCACCGTACTAGTTTGTGTTTTATATTTATGGTTTACAAATTTCTAATTATTCTTCTCAAAATTAGACATGTGAGCCTTGAAATTCAAATTATTATGGTAGTTTAGCCCTTTTCTCATCACACAATGCCTTAGTTGCATTTGAATTCTTTTATTTTTCTTCTTGTATAACGATGAATGACATGTTAATCTCTGGCTTCTACGTGAATGCAATCCAACACTAGATGAAATATTCTGGAAATGTTCAAGTGCTCCTGCCCTGCAATTGCTTATGTATCCATGTGAGAACAAAGAAATAAAACGTAGTTCATTGCTCTTGCAAATATTTGCAGTTGAGTTAACTTTAGCTGTGTAGATACTTTTTCCGCCATCACAATTTTTTTTATAGACTTCTTGAAATTATCGAGACACGTGTAACTGGTCGTGTAAATTGTTCAAACGGAATTTAGAAGGTTAGTTAATTCTACCCTTATATTTTATTTATTTGCAACAGGGTCATTTGGAAAGCAATGAAGGTGATCCCGAGTTGATCGTTTTTATCCCGTATGTATCATTTTGTTCATTTAGACCTACCTTTTTTTTATTACGTTGCTCAGGGTAATTTTACAAGTTAACATGTTTTCTGGAAGCTTGACCCACCATCAACCTTTCTTTGAATTGCTCATTACTTTCATAAATCTAAGATTTTAGTTCAGAAAGAAATTTTTTTGTGTGATTAATTGGTATTTAAAATCTGAAAACCTTTGGTATGTGAGCTACATTATAGTTTTTGCTTCATTGAGGTCTAAATATGTTCATTTTTCATTTTTTTTAAAATCTAAGAGATGTTACAATTCCTTTTTTATTTAATAATAGTCTTTAGATTGTCATATCTTCATATTGATGTTGCAAAAGTTATATTGTGATCCCTTCTTTTGCTAATTCAGTTTACCACATATGGAAAAGGGGATATAATTATATTTACACTTATTTTGTCTTATTTCCTTCTATCTGACATTTCCTCTGTCATCTACTTCCATTATTTGTTTTATGGTATTCTTTTCCCAGCAATATTTTTTTGGCAGTTTTGCTTGGTTTGTAAATTTTTTGGAAGCTTGGGAGCCGTTTGGTTTTTATTTCAGTTTGGAGTTCATTTTCAGTTTTCTATTTTGAGGGTTTTAAGATTACTGAAAATGCACATTGTTTATCACTCTGAAAAACTGTTTACAAAATAGAAAACTGGAAAATAAATTGTTTTAGGACATTTTATTTCATGAAATTTGATTATAGGGTAAAATAGAACAATTTTATGTTAATATATTAACAAGTAATATATACATTATAAAGTTGGTGATCTTAAAATTTTTTTTTCGCTACAAAAGTAAAATAAAAAATAATAAGTTAAGTTGAAAAAACATTGAAAATAAAAATTAATGATGTGAACTGAGAAATTTATTTATGTTCATTTAAATATAATTTTTTTGAATTTCTATTTAAATTACTAATAAATGATTGAACTATTTGTTATTTTAATTTTTTCAAAATTTAATTTTTTTAGAATTTAATTTTTTCCGAATTTTTATTCTTTTAAAATGTAGATTTTATTTTTAAGAATTTTTTTTCTAGAATTTTAATTTAATTTAATTTTTTTAATTTTTATTTTTAGCATAATTATTTTAGAATTTTATTTAAATAAACTTATATTTAAACGCACCTGCCTCTTTATGAGCATATTTTGTTTAGATGCAAACAAACATTTAACTTCAGCAAAAAAGATTAATAGTGATAAATCAGAGGGTCACGTAGTTCACATCATATCCGATTCTGCTTTAAATTTACTCTCGTAGATGTTATTGATGAATTTGTTTCCTTGTGTTGCCAAGTTATGTGGCTGTGAATTTGCTTATGTTTTATGTAGATTTACATCAGATGTTAAGATCAAAAGCATCTCAATTGTTGGTGGTGCTGATGGGACTAGTCCTGCTAAGATGAGAGCGTAAGTCCTAATAGTTGAATTCTTATGTGTTATTTTCTGTAGCATCATAATTTACTTAGCAACCGTTGGTTCACTACTTTTCGTTGTTTTTGGACCCAGTTATATTTGTTGCCATATTAACATGTTCTGTGTATTTTGTAAATGTAGTTTCATCAATCGGGATGGTATTGACTTTTCAGATGCTCAGAATATGCAACCAGTTCAGGTAAATTAAGGTGTTAACTTCTTTGAGGGATTCTGATTGTGATTAATCACTTGATTGTTGCATATTTGATCTCCCAGGAGTGGGACTTGGTTGAAAATCTGCAAGGAGTTCTGGAGTACCAGACGAGGTAAACTTTCCAGGCCATTAATTGAGTTGATTTCCTATATTTATAGTTTTTTTGGAAGCAGATCGTTTCTTTTTTCTTCTCTTACTGAGGTAGAGTATGGTGAAGCTTCCACATTTCAGCCCGACATCTTGAACTACAATTTGTAGAACTTGTTACCGGTTTTGACTTCTGATAGTATATCTGTATGCTCAATCAGATATTCTAGGTTTCAAAGTGTGGGAAATATTACTTTGCATTTTCCAGAGAATTTCGGTGGTGAGACAAGTCAAATACATTACATTGGCTTAAAAGGAGAAGCAACACAGGTATTTTGGGTACAATAGTCAGAATCTTGTTTACTTGGTGTTTGAATGATATATGATTGTTTGTTTTTCAGCTGAAGAGAGATGTTGTCGCTACCATTGTTTATGAAGTCACGCCAAATCCTTCAGATCACAAGTAAGTTCCGTTTCCCCATTCAGAAATTTAATCACTAAGAGGCCCCGACATACATGTGATTAATGTCAGTCTTTTGAAATGCTTGTGATAACCTGGGTCTTCTTGATGTAGTAGTAAACCGAACACAGTGAACAAAAAGAACTTTAGTTATGCCAAATTCATTTGGAATGAGGGTTACTTTGTTGTTGAATCAGACTTTTAAACCTGCTTCTTGGTGTGTATAAGGAAAGGTCCAATAGGACAGGAACTCCGGACATGTCCACATTATAACGTACATGCGTGTTTGCTTCTTTGCTGACTACACTACCCTTTCCAAGTGCTAAACACAACATTTTTGATTTGCTAGTTCTTTGAATTCATCTCGATCCATTTTGAAAATGTTGGATTTGTGTGCAGAACACGAGCTGAGACGGGTGGTGGCCTTTCACAAGTCGAATGAGGTGTATGACTATCTGAGCAGCTGGAGCTTCTAGAATAGCAGTTTACTTTGACATAACCATCGAGGATAGATCTCCGCAGTAACTCTAAAATTACCCCGTCTGTTCTAAAGATTCGAAAATCTCCTTTTCTAGAATTCAAGTGCAGTTCCTTTCTTTAGATAATTATCTTTCAGTGAAAATAAAATGCTGTGAATTTTTCAGTTCGAACGACAGAGTGTTCAATACCTAATGTTGTTTAAAGTTAACTATTATCGTCCACTTCTCTCTGTCATTTTGCGTATACATCTCATGCCGTTTATTGAACATATTTTGGTAAGAGTAATTAGCACGTAACGTCCTCACATTTCACCATTATTGTGGAAAACGTCTTTACTTTTCATTTTTTTGGTATTTTTACCATTATTTTCACCTTTCATTGCACAAAATGTCTTTTTTATCCATTTTTTTTAATTAAAAATTATGAAATGACGAATATACTCTTATTTTTAAATAAAGCAAAAATAAAAAGAAAAAATTAATTGCAATCATAGTTCTAAATTTCGCAAATAAATTATTAAAAGGGTAATTAGTACATATGTCCCTATATTTCATTATTATTGTGGAAAACGTCCTTATCTTTTTTTTTTTCTTTTTTTATTATATTCACACCCTTAGTTACATATTTGATTGTACAAACCATCATTTCTATCAATTTTTATTCAATTTCTCAATAAAAAGTTGTGAAATGATGAAAATATCATCTTTTTTAAATAAAGAAGTTAAAGAATTAATGGCAACCATAATTCCAAATTTTTAAAAAAAGTGCAAACGAGTCACAAATAAATTATTAAAAAGTTAGAAATTAATTATATATTTTTTAAAAAAGTGCAAACGAGTCTCAAATAAATTATTTAAAAATTAGAAATTAAATTATTATTATTTAAAAAATAAAAAAGCAAACGAGCCCAATTAAATTTATAAAAAATTAAAAAATTAAAAAATGCAAACAAATCCTGAATAAATTATTGAAAAATTAGAAATTAAAATAAATAATTTTCTTTTTTTTAATAGTAGGGTATATTCATCATTTTATAGTTTTTTATTGAGAAATTAGATGAAAATGAATAGAAAAAATGATTTGCGCAATCAAATGTGTAATTAAGGGTGAAAATGCTAAAAAAATGTATGGACGTTTTTCACTTGTGAAATGTAGAGATATTATATGCTAATTACCCTTTTAATAATTTCTTTTGGGACTCATTAGCACGTTTTTTAAAAATTCGGAATTATGATTGCAATTAATTTTTTTTCTTTTTGCTTTTATTTAAAGTGGATGGTATATTCATCATTTCACAATTTTTAATTGAGAAAATAGATGAAAATAATATTTTGCTCAATAAAAATATGGAAATAAGGTGAAAATGCCAAAAAATAAAAAGTAATGACGTTTTTTCACAATAACGATGAAAAGTGAGGAAGTTACGTGCTATTTACCTTTTTGTTAATGCATGGGCGTTCTTTAATTTTCTTGAAAAAAAAAGCCTCTATTATGATAAGACCCATTCAAAGGTGATGAATTTTTGCTTTTTTTATTTTTCAAATTTACCCAAATCATAAGGTCAGCGTCCTCTCTCATTGTCCATCTTACTCTACTATAAGGCGTGCTACATTTCTTTAGCCTATTTTTCGTATTTTGATGTGTTGTTTGGCAAGATTAAGCTCCCATTTTGTACATATTATTTAAAAATCATTTTTTCCAAACTTAAATATCGACACATTCTTTCAATAAATAATTTTGTAAGTGAATTCGTAATTTTTTTTTTTTTTTAACTTTTTAATCACACATCTTCTAAATTTGATTTTGAGGACGTTGATAATTACCCATAGTAGTTGGTTTTGCATGATTCCTCCCATTGGATTGAGGTACTGGTTTGAAAATGAAAGAAGTTTTTACAATAAGAATAATTAAGGTATTTTTGAAAAAAATATATATATATATTAAAAGTAGGATGGTTTCTAGTTACGTATTCTTAGTGGTGACAAACGGGATGAGCGCTAGTCAGTTTGGCTGCTCGGCTCTTGAAAAGTCAGCTATTTGACGAGATCGAGCACGAGTCGAGCCCGAGCACAAGCCCAACGAGGTTTGTGGGCTTGTTCAAGGCGGAGGGTATATCCTATTTTTTTTAAAAAAAAGTTTATTTAAAAAAAAAATTGTCGAGCTCGCGAGTCGTGTCGAAGCACGACTTGGCTCACAAGTAATATAAACGACAAGCACGAGCCAAGCTCTTGTGCATACGATCTTGGTCCATTGTCATCTCTACGTAATATGATGAACTGGTCTCGTTAAAATCGATCCGTACATGGGGGGTGTTTGGTTGGAGCAGAATAGTAACATTTCGATTCCGTCAATTGCATCAGAGTGGGGTTGGTAGAAATTCGAATACATAACTAAACACGCTTTTCGAATTGTGTGGATTATAAATAACTACAATTATTTAACGGAGCGCTCCTCTTCTCAGCTAGGTTTTCGTTTTCGACTGATAACTGATAGGGAACCCAAAATCAAAAACTCCCAAAAATCTCCATAGGCAAAAACCACGTAAGTCTCCAACTAACGTACTTGTTTCGTTGAATTCTTTTATTTATCATCGAAGAAATTAACTTTTCCGTGGATATTTTAAAATTCCTATTTTGGACTTCAGAATTACGCCAAAGGTTTTTAATTGTGTGTTTAATGTGAACTGCTAATGGATTTTTAGAGGAGAAATTGGAGAAATGTTGAGTTTCATTAACAGTTGGATTATTAAAGCTCAGCAGGTCGTTCTCCCAGTTCTTTGCAAAATGAACTAAAAATTAGAACCTGTTATTGGTTTGGGGTGGTTCAACATAGCGAAAGTAGTTTTCTTTTGATGTATTAGAAAGGCATAAAAACAGAATTGGGCATCAGTGAGACTAGGTCCTATACGTGCAGTTTGTTTATATCTGTAACATGTCTCTGACTGGGGTTGTGTTGTCTATGTTTTATTTCAGATAAGCTAATTCAAGCTTTTCTTTTCTTTTCATTTTTTTTTCGGTGTTTAAGTTTGTTTATATTGCATGTATATTTTTTAGCTATGGCTTGGTTTACATCTGGGAATTTTTTGTTTATTACACTGTTAATGAACAAACATGCAGGCTTGTAGTGGATCTGCAGTTATGGGTTCTATTCAACAGCCAGTTTGGACCAAGGGATCGGTTTTTCCTTTAAAAGGGCTTGGTGTTGGTGGTTGCTCAAACCATGTTAAATTTAGTTCAGTTAAACCCTGCCGATCATCTCAACTTGAAGGGAATTTAGTCAGTGGGAGGCCACCCACTTCTGTGATTGTTCCTGTGCCTGAAATTGGAGGTAGTGGTCATTCTGAGTTTATGTAGTAACTTGTTTACAGGCATCACAGAACTGTGGATTATCATGAATGATATCTGCTATATATTTGGAAATTTAATTGCTAGTTTTGAGTATGCCAGTTTGCTTGAGTCTGTGCGAGCCATCTGCTTCAGGATGCTCATGCGCTTGTGTGTGGATATGCCTATCTTTTGTTTATTTCCTTTACTCTTAAACATATGTTCTTTCTGCTTGAAGTTCTGCATATTATTCTGGTAGGATAAATGGAGAAAATGACAATGTTTCTTGTGTTCATGTTGCTTGAAAACTGAAATTTGACTATCCTTTTTTTTTTAGCTGAGACGAACTGCAGCACTGTTGGGATCTACTTCATAATGTAGAGTGACCAATGGCATAAGCACCTTATGATTGGCTCCAAGTTTAAATTGTCCTTAATTATTAGTTTCCAGTTAACTCTATTACTTGGTAGAATCAGAACTATAGCCTTATATTAAATATAGGTCTCTGTTTTAATGTGTATTCACTTCTATTAAATCTTATAAACTTATTCAAGGCAGTTGGATTTCATTTAAAACCTAAAGCTTTTTCTTGAATCTAAGTGTGTTCATTTCTGTTTCTTCCACCTGTGTCAAATTACTTCTATAAAGTTTCTTAGGGAAGATAGCTCAATTTAGATCTATAATTTTCATTAAAAAACTTTGACCGTTCAACTCTATTTCTTTCCTGCACTGTCAAAGTCTATCTTTGAATTGACATTAAATTTGATTCTTCATCGCTGGGATTCATTTGATTTTGTAGTTGCAGTACTTATTCACTGGTGTGAATTTTAATAATTAGGTGCTGGGAGTAGCTTTGCAGATGATAACCTGAGTGAATCTGATCCTGAGGTTCGTACCATTATTGACAAAGAGAAGAATCGCCAATTTAGAAGCTTGGAACTTATTGCTTCAGAGAATTTCACATCTCGAGCAGTGATGGAAGCAGTCGGTTCTTGTTTAACTAATAAATACTCTGAAGGGCTACCAGGCAAAAGGTAAGCTGTATGTATTTATATTAGGAGGGATGGGCATAAAGATGGAGAGAGAAGCAATTTTACATTATCTTGAATTTATCATTATCTATGGGTGAAAATTTCTATTTGTTCAGGTACTATGGTGGCAATGAGTACATTGATGAACTTGAAGTTCTTTGTCAAAAGAGGGCTCTTGCAGCATTTAGTTTGGATGCAAAGAAATGGGGTGTAAATGTTCAGCCATTATCTGGTTCTCCAGCTAATTTTGAAGTTTACACTGCAATTCTTAATCCACATGACCGCATAATGGTAAGTTGTATGCTGTCTGTAGCCATTTTAATCAATGTATTGTAATACCTAGATTTATATGTACTCATGTATTTTTAATTCACTTCAGGGGTTGGATTTACCTCATGGGGGACATTTATCCCATGGGTTCATGACTCCTAAGAGAAGGGTGTCAGGCACATCTATTTATTTCGAATCCATGCCCTATCGGCTTGATGAATCTACAGGTCTGCATCTCTGGTATGAATCAGGTTGCAGTGCTGATTCATAGATAAAATGTAGTTAGTCGTTGATTTTAACTTTTTTCAAACAGGCCTTGTGGACTACGATATGCTTGAGAAAACAGCTACTCTCTTTCGACCAAAACTTATAATTGCTGGCGCTAGTGCTTATTCTCGGGATTTTGACTATCCACGCATGAGAAAGGTACATTCATATACTAAATTATATCATCGTCATTTGATTATAGAAACTTTTTTCCTTCGTTTGGTCTTGGTCAGTTTCAGCATCTAATTATTTATTTTTAATATGCCTTTCAGATAGCAGATGCTGTTGGTGCTTTTCTCATGATGGATATGGCTCACATTAGTGGACTTGTTTCTGCTGCTGTTGTTGCTAATCCTTTTGAGTATTGTGACATTGTAACAACCACAACACACAAGGTAGGTCTTGATTCTTTAACGGTGATATGAACCAAGGAGTTCCAAATCTTTTTATGTGCTTTCATATGAAACTTAGAATAGTTATGAGTTAATTCGAACATTTCAAATTATACAGGTAACATACCTCATGTGAACTAATAACCGACTCGTAACTTTGTACTTATCTGGATCTGAAGAACCTTTCAAGATGTGCTGGCCATATCTCTGTACCAATTATTTTTTAATCCTTCCATTTAAAACATTCTGCTCCCAAAAGAAAAAAAGGGACACCAGCATAGGTGATGAAAGAACAAATATTGTAGCATTTTATTTCCAATTAGAAAGAGCCGGAGAATCTTTTTAGTTGTGAATCTGCTATAGAACCAATTGGAATATGTATGTTTAGAATTTTGGAGCAATATTATACATTTGGCCAATCTTCTTGTTTGGTAAATGTACGCATGTACAGTTGACTGTATGGTACAAACTTGGGACTGAGCAGATTGCCTGTTTCACCTATGCTTACTTTATGCATATTTTCTGTGTTAGACAGCTATTGATATGTGGTTTCAGTATAATTGTACTTCAGTGCATTATATAACTTGAACATATTTCTTCAGTCTCTCAGGGGTCCTAGAGGCGGCATGATCTTTTTCAGGAAGGATCCTGTTCTGGGAGTTGATCTAGAATCTGCCATTAACAATGCTGTTTTCCCAGGTTTACAGGTTTGTAAATTCCCTTCTTTGCTGGTTATTATACTGATGAATATGATCTAAATAATCACGTTTTCATTCTAGAAATTAAAAAAATATACTGAATCTCAAATTATTTTTTGGCTATTATCTCGAACAGGGAGGTCCACATAACCACACAATCGGTGGACTTGCCGTATGTTTGAAAAATGCAAAATCACCAGAGTTCAAGGCTTATCAAAACAAGGTAAGCGTTGCCTTATTTTGGTTAATGCACAACCCCGTATAACTCCATATGTGACACTATTATTTCATCTCTCAGGTGGTCTCTAATTGTAGAGCTCTTGCAAGCCGCTTGATGGAATTGGGATACAAACTGGTCTCGGGAGGCAGCGATAACCATTTAGTTCTAGTGGACCTCCGGCCCTTGGTGAGTTTCTGGTTTCTATTTCCCAGTTGTACACTTAAAAAACTCGTAAACGTGTCGTATATTATATATCAACCAACCTTTGCCTGCTTCATAGGGAATCGATGGTGCCAGAGTGGAGAAAATTCTTGATATGGCTTCCATCACCCTCAACAAAAATTCAGTACCTGGTGAGTTCTATGTGGCTTTGATGTCATAGATGCCTAAAGTTGGAAGTGATTATGGCTCACAACTGTCTTATTTACATTGTTCATGTTGAACTTAAAGGTGATAAAAGTGCACTGGTACCTGGTGGAATACGCATAGGATCACCTGCTATGACTACCAGAGGTTTCGGTGAAGATGAGTTCGTCTCAGTTGCAGATTTCATTCACGAGGGTGTGCAAATTACTCTAGAAGCTAAGAAGTCTGTCTCGGGCTCTAAGGTACAAGATTTTATGAAATTTGTGACATCTCCAGACTTCCCATTGATTGACCGTGTGTTGGATCTGCAAAGAAGAGTCGAGGCATTTACAACCCGATTCCCATTACCTGGCTTGTAACTCTCATATTTTAAGCAAACTTGTTGCAATCTGTTGGATAATTGACTCCCATATCTTCTTAATGCAAGTTGGAAATCGGCTTTATATGAGTCGGAACATTTGACAAGTTTCAACATTGGGTTTGATTACATATAATATGTAGTCAGGATCTCTATCTGAATATGTTGTGAGAAAAAAATAAAAACTTGCAGCCTTTTTTATGTTGGCAGAAACTATTTCCCATTGTCTTCACTTACCCTCGAACGAAATCTTGTATAACATGTTTGTACATGTTAGTGGGACAATATAACCAAAAAGATTTTATCTTTTTTCTTCTGGAACTTGTAACACTACCAAACAAGCAAGTATTGTAAAATCTAAGCATGCTTTCACATTATTGAAAATTCATCGTGAAGGCCATCTAGTTCCCCTCTAAGATTGTGTTGCTGAATAATCAAAACAGAGGCTGTTGTCGAGTAATCAGAAGCCGAAAGGATGTCTCCTATGGGGCCAAGCTCTGGGCACTCCTCCCAATCGTTCATCCCTACCGTTAAAACTGAGTTGACTCTTCCGCCTCTACCTACAATGATTAGTCCATATTGCCCTTCAAGCGACCTTAGTGTTGAAAATGTCTGGCCAGAATTAACAAGGTACTTTTCCATGTAAGCTACATGTCCTCCGGCCACATGCCTGTCATAAAACTCAGCAAAGCATTCATCATCAAGTTTCATCTCCTCTTGGTACTCAGTTGTATTAGCCTTTGCTATAGTGATTCTTGATGAAACGCTATCTCCACTGGCCTCCAAAAGGAACCTTATGACTGTCAACTTCACTCCAGGATGGCATGCTACACGTCCAGCATAGGCAAGAGCCTCCCGGTCGTCTTTCCCACCAATGAAAATAACTGCTGCATAGAGAGAGATTGTGGTTCTTGATATGGTTATTGTTCCAAGACCCCGGTCAACTAATATTCCTACCGAGCACGGGGCATTACGAAGAACCTGTTGAACGACAACCACAACAAAGATGTAACCATTAAGGTATGATTGTTCTGTTCCTCTGATTTCCATCATTATATACATTCTAAACATGATTATATACAGCATTAGATCATGTATGTTCGAAAAGATGGATCAAACGGTAATGGACAAAATTACAGTAACAATCTAATATTGCCAACTTCATTATATCCATACCTTGCGATTAACATGTCGAAACCCTGAAAGACCGAAATTAAGTCCACCCCCTGCTTCCTGTTGTTTGTGAAATGGCAATACTATTAAGGAAACCATAAGATCCTCAGCTAAAATACAGATATCTTGCTGCATGCTGTTCATAGTGGAAAGAGCAAGCATTCGCTTAATATTAATTCCATCTCCATCCTTACTCAGGTAATCATTAACTGCATTTGTTATTTGCTCTCTCATTCCAACAACAGTTGGATCAGTCACAGTCAAGCCATCCACACCGTCACTGTGTGTTAATGTAACAGCTATCCTATCTGTTAATTCTATCACGTCAGTCAGAAAAACCATGATACTGGGGTCGGCTGGCCCTCGTGAAATCTCCATGAAATTTGTAACTGACGAAACACTTTGTGACCCATGTATGCAGAGTAGAATCCGGAGCTCATTTGCTGGACTGTGCCATTGAAGTGCCATTCTTTGTGTAGGCGAACGCTTCCTGGCACGGTCAATGATGTTTGTGACGACAAATGGCAAGTAGACAATGGTAAGCAAGGTTACAAATACCATGGAAATGCTCGTGGAAATACTTGAAAGCTTCATCTGCATTTGATCAAGAAAATTTCAGAAACAATTAGTTTGACAGCTTGCTGATATTATGGTGCCAAGTTGTGTCGGTACTGCATACAAAACACGAGCTAAGAGGCTTACATTCGAGGCAATTATAGCCAGGTAGACCTGGAAATGACCCTTGATGTTGAGCAGCAACCCAATTTCGATTGATTCTTGCCAATGAAAACCTAACATCATCCCAGAAACCACAGATCCAAGAACCTTTCCAATAGTGGCAATCAAGTAAAGGAAAAATAATTTTGCCCATGTTCCTATGTGGCCAGCCCCAAAATGAGACAATGGAGCTTCTGTGCCTACCCAGAAGAAGAAAAGTGGATAGAAAATAGTGGCAAAGAAATAGTTCACTTTAGTGATTATCATTTTTGCTATTCTTCCTTCTCTAGGCATAAACAATCCAGCCAAGAATGCACTCAATACACTATTATAATCCCCCAAAACAGGCGAAAAGCAACAAATCATAACAACAAATGCCACTGAAACAACTAAATGTGAACCTTTCATGGATTTTCCATCAGGATTTTCGCGATTCACCCAATTCATTAGAAGGGGAGTCACCTTGGCTGCTAAGACTGTTTCAATCACAATAAGTGTAGTCATTCTTAGAATGTTCTTCGAGTATCTATAATAGAAATTGTTAAAGGGATCAAAGATTATAAACCCAATGCAGATCAGGAGTGTTGATACTAAGTCACTGTGTACTCCAGCAGATACAACAAAACGCCCAATATCTGACTTCCCAATCTTGAGATCAGTTATCAGGCGAGCTAGCAATGGAGAAGCCGTCCCAGAGAGGATAACAGCTAGACAGATATTGAACGCAACATTTGGAGTTTCAGGGAAATTCAAGAATGGAATTAGTAAACAACCTATAACAAACGTCGTGAGAACTCCTGAACACGCCACTTTCGCTTCCCGTAGAGGTATCTGAAGAAAAATGTGTGGATCTATTTCTAGGCCTACTACAAACATATGGCAAATCATCCCACCTTCTACTATATATGTTAGGGTTTTCTGTATCTCACCACCATTTGTTTGTTTACGTATGAATGGCATATTGCTTAGAAACAGACCTACCTGCATGGAGTCAATAGTAATCAACATGAGATTCTCACATATTCAAAATGTCAGTCGATGGCATGTTTATACTACGTACCAAACATGTATATGCAAGAGTGTTTAAGAAATGTGATTTACAATGGATTCGGAAATTATTCTGGGTTGAGACATGGGGCGCAAGAAAATGTGCAAGAAGTTGCATAAGAACACAAGGAAGAAGAATCCCAGCATGTACACTGCAATGGTTGCCAATTTGTAGGAAATCTGAGTGGTGCATCTGGATTCCATATTCTTGAAATCTGTGTAGTTTCTGTTCAGGAATTCCATTCTTTCTTCTTCTTCTTGCAATCTGATAAAAACTATAATGATTTATAGTTTCTAAATTTATAAAATGTTGAAGATTCTCTTTGAGTAAGAATTAAAATGCAGAAGAGAGAGTATTCTCTGAGGTTTCTCAGATCTCATTTTTAACTTCATGCGTGGAATGAGGTGTTTATGTGGTTTTTACTTTCCTTCAGATTTCATGTCCTGATTAATAGCGGCAACAATGAATAAGTTTACTGTTGAATTACATGTTAAATTCATAACTTTTCAAATTTTAACACGTAATGTTTATGCCACTCATAAAAGTTCGCGAAATTGCACTTGAGGTTTTGGGTGATCGAGATATTCTATATGATTGTAATAAATTTTTACATAATAGTACGTATTTTTCTCCAATTTTAATGTTTTCTACATAAATTATTGTATTTTCCATATATTTTAATCTTTTTCTGTATTTTTAATATTTCTATGAATGAGGGTTCCATGGGCAAATCGTGGAATCTGTCTCGATTAGCACAGAAAAGATGTCTAATAACATGGAAAATTTTGATGGTAAAATCAAGGGAAAATTGCAGTCACGGTATCAAACATTTTACCTTTATACAGATTTTGCCCAAACCTTTTATTTGTGCCAAGTACTAAACCTTTAAAAAATAGCAGCTCCAGTCCACATTGACGATAATCGTTACTTTTTCTGTTAATTGACCAAATATCAAAGGTTTGACTAGTGTTAATTAATTTTTAAACGGCAAAATGGTAATTTTACATTTTTCTCATATAAAAAAAACTAAAATAAAATAATTAAATAAAAAAACCCTATTATCCTCTCCACCCCCAAAACCAAACCAAAACCCTCAAAATGTCGACACCACTACACTTATGCCACCGTCATTCAGCTACCAATCTTTGTCGCTTGTTCCACCACCAAACCATGCACCATTGTCGTCTCCAATTTCCAATCTTGTGTTTATTGTGGTGTTTACTGTGTTTAAACTGTAATTGTTGAATTTTTGTTTGATTTTAGAAATTTCAACAATGTCGGAGGGAGATAACCTTCGCAGTTTTTGGTGTATAACAGTCCTACAGCCGAGAACTACTTGCAGCAATCATCATAGTTGATTGGTCATGATTAGTGATTACTGCCCCTAAACAAATCCAACCATCAATCGAACGGACAATAGCATGTGGGTTCGCTGATTCTTTTAGAAGCTGGGTGAAGTAATTTTTTTTCTGAAGTTAGCGCATTGAAGGGATGCAAGTTCCAGCAGGATATCCGCATCCAAACACAAAGTCGGCTTCCTATTAAACCCCACAACAACCACAGCAAACAGAGGTCGAACCATTGGAAAGAGTCGGAGTTACCTCAACAATCTCCACCTGCTATTACTATTTTTTGTCCATTCGAATTGATTGATTTAATCCAATTCAAATTCATGAGCTTATTGTGCTTAAATTGCAATTGTTGAATTTTAGTTCGATTTGAAAAACATGATTGAAAATTGGAGACGATGGCAGGTGGTTGGGTGGCGGCTAGCCATGTCAACGAGTTGAGTCGAGTCATGAGCCGAGTTTCGGCTCGTAGCTCGACTTGAGCAAAAAAGGTTCAAGCTTTTTTTGACCCGAGTCGAGCCGAGCAAAAGTTTGGCCAAAAAATTGAGGCTCGACCTGAGCTTTCGGCTCAATTTTTTTTTTTTTTTTTGTAATTGCCTACAACGTGCAGGCTTGTTTGAATTTTTTTTTTCTTCCTATAGGCTACATTTGCTGTTTTCAAATTTTTTTTAAACAGGCTCGGCTCGGGCTCGAGCCTTTGCCCCAAAATGGGGCTCAGTGGTTATGAGCCTCGAGTCAGCTCGGTTCGGGCTTTTTCGAGTCGAGCCAAGGGACGGTCTGAGTCGACAAGTCATTTTGCCATCTCTAGTGGTGGCACTAATATAGATGGGCTCTTTGGAGTTTGGAGAGGCAACGTCGAAAATTGGTGGTTGAAGGACGGTGGCTGAGATGGGTGTGGTGGTGCCGTTTTGAGGGTTTTGGTTTTGGGTTGGGTTGGATGTGGGTGGGAGTGGAGTGGAGTGGAGTGGAGTGGGTGGAGAAGATAATAGGGTTTTTATTTTATTTTAGTTTTCTTATATGAGAAAAATGTAAAGTTACCTTTTTACCCTCTAAAAATTAACCAGTGTTGGTCAAACCTTTGATATTTGGTCAAGGAGCTGCAATTTTTTTGAAGGTTTGATACTTTTGGTGGAACAAATGATAGATTTAGGCAAAGTATGCATAAATGTGAAAGATTTAATACAATGGCTGCAATTTTTCCTAAAATCAATTGTGACTTGTGTGAAATGATGTATTGATTGAATCTAGATATAGCACAATGCTTTGAAAAAGAAAGGCTAAACCTACCAAGTTTGGACAATTTAGACATGTCAAAAAAAAAAAAGACTATTCAAAAGGTGAAGTAGGTTTGGCTAACTGCTCAAAGTCGGATAACAAACGTTTGTACTACTAACAATAAATCTCTTCACATGAGACGATAATGTTAGTTATAACATAGATGTACATCATATGACATGTTGCTAATTATGGTGATAGAAAATGTTTCACTGTTAATGAGTTTACCAATTTGCGCATTGGTTTGACAATGGTAAAGTTTACGTCGCGATTGATGAACTCTCGAGAGAGCCAAACATCGAAATTGTACAATTTTTTTAACAAACTTGCTTTGTTTGACGCGAGCTTTAAATTCTTTTAGCCTCTATTTAGTGTAAATAAAAATCGATTTTTTAGTAAATTTTAATAAAAATTAGGGTGCTTTTGATTGTCAATATTCCATGAAAAAATATAATTTTTTCCACCTAATTTCCTACTTGTTTGATCGATAAATATTTCTACGAAAAATATTTTCTTACTTTTTATAATGTGACCATATTTTCCTTGAAAACAATGAAATTATTTTCTCTAGAAAAATGATATTTTTATTTTTCAGTAATTCACACACACACTCTCTCTCTCTCTCTCTCTCTCTCTCTCTCTCTCTCTCTCACACACACACACACTCTCTCTCTTTCTCATCTATCATTCCTCTTTCATCTTTTTCTCTAGAAAAATGATATTTTTATTTTTCAGTCATTCACACACACACTCTCTCTCTCTCTCTCTCTCTCTCTCTCTCTCTCTCTCTCACACACACACACACTCTCTCTCTTTCTCATCTATCATTCCTCTTTCATCTACCCACTAATAAAAAATGGACAAATATAATATTTTCTAAATTGAAGACTAAATCAATGAAACAAATTTAATTAATAATTTTCATACAAATAATTTCTAAACAATTGAATTGCCTTAAAATTTATTTTATTCCCACTCACAATCAAACGTACCCTAATGAAATATATAATTA
>CAIGRN010105415.1:0-18538 GCA_903798345.1 Fraxinus anomala | reverse complement strand
ATACTCATTCTTCTACTCATTTTCAACCACACATTCTTTAATAAAATAATATTTTTCATCACATCTATAATTTTTCCTTCTTTTTTAACCACACATTTTCCATCAATCTACTATTTAAAAATATATTCTTCCAAAATAATGTGGTTCAAACACACCTTAAGTTTTATTTGCCTTAAAAGGGTTCAAATTCTGATATCAGAAAATGGAACTTAGCGAATGTGTGCATGCCTGTAGAACAAAGCATTTAAATCATGCATTATGTATTTTATCTCTGGAAAGAACATTAGGAACATGCAATTAAGAACTATTTTACATTTACTTTACTGTTCATTTTAAATTTGGGAACTTTTGATTGTGTTTGTTGCTATTGCAATGTGTTGCTCTATCGCATCAAGTTAAGGATATAATTCTATCACCATCATGATCGTCTCAAACCCCCTCTCTATAGTTGACATATTTACTGATAATAATGCTTATTGCTACACCTTGATGAGGGTTTTGTAATTTGAAGATGTTTTGATTTTTTTTTCTCTGCGAGTCTTATGAATCATGAAGCAGTCCTCACCCTAATTGTGATGTTTTGTTGTTTACTCATTTTCAACCACACATTTTTCAATAAAATAATATTTTCCATCACATCAATAATTTTTCTTTTTTTTTCAACTATACATTCTCCATCAATCTACTATTCAAAAATATATTCTTCCAAAATAATGTGGTTCAAACACACCTTAAGTTTTATTTGCCTTAAAAGGGTTCATATTCTGCGATCAGAAAATGAAACTTAGCGAATGTGCGCATGCCTGTAGAACAAAGCATTTAAATCATGCATTATGTATTTTATCTCTGGAAAGAACATTAGGAACATGCAATTAAGAACTATTTTAAATTTGGGAACTTTTGATCGCGTTTGTTGCTATTACAATGTGTTGCTCTATCGCATGTAGTTAAGGATATAATTCTATCACCATCATGATCGTCTCAAACCCCCTCTCTATAGTTGACATATTTCCTGATAATAATGCTTATTGCTACACCTTGATGAGGGTTTTGTAATTTGAAGATGTTTTATTTTTTTTTTCTCTGCGAGTCTTATGAATCATGAAGCAGTCCGTGGGATTAACACTACAAAACAACAGCAAAATCTGGTATAGTATTGAATCTTACAAGTTGAAGCTATTCTTATCCTTCTGAACTAGTTACTCTGATCATGATAAGGTTGCAAGCTGGGGGGCTTACATGCTGAAGAGAAATGTGCTAACAATGTCATTTGCACCAAGGGACAATCATGAGGCACAGGTGCAATTTGCATTGGAGCGAGGTGTGCCTGCTATTATTGGGGTTCTTGGATCAATAAAACTCGCATTCCCATCAAGAGCATTTGATGTGGCACAGTGTTCCCGGTGCCTGATACCATGGACAGCTGATGGTATGTAGTAGAAGTAGCAATTATAAATAAAACTAATCAAATCTTGCTTCACCTTGTGTATTCAATGCTTAACATGTGAGGTAGACAGTAAGAAAAATGAGATAATATATGATTTTTTGAATAGTTTCTGACCAATTTCACTAAGAAAATTATGACCCTCATGATGTGAATTAGCACGCCAAAGTGAAAGCTATCAGGGTTCTCTTAATGGTTTCGTTGTTTTACATGCCCAACATACTTCTTCCTTCTTCCTAGGTTGCATCTTTCATCTTATAGAATACAATTCTGGGTTTAAACTTATATTTTTTGAATATGAAATTTTTGATGTGTAACGCTTCATCCATTTTATGTAAATCCAACAACTTCAAATTAGTTCTATATTAGTTTTTGAATACACGAGGAAGAGCTCCAAGAATATAGTGGGATTCGTATGCAGTTCTAAAAGGGCTAAAAATTTTCAAAAAAGAAAATCTTGAATGGAATGAAAATCATTTCATCTGGTCATTATAATTAGACCCCATTTCTATATCTAAGCATGGAACCAATTTTTTTTAGTCAAGTGCATTAACTCATTGGAAGTGTTCTTTGATTTATAGGTGGCACTTATTTAATGGAAGTTGATCGAGTGCTTAGACCTGGTGGATACTGGATCTTGTCTGGTCCTCCAATCAATTGGAAGACATATTATCGTACATGGAAAAGGACAAAAGAGGACCTGAAGGCTGAGCAATCAAGGATTGAAGAGCTGGCCGAATCCCTTTGCTGGGAGAAAAAATATGAGAAAGGAGATCTTGCCATCTGGAAGAAAAAAATAAATACCAAGTCTTGCAAAAGGAAATTTGCGAAGTTTTGTGAGTCATTGGATGCTGATGATGTGTGGTGAGTTAATTGCATCTAAGAGTTTGAAGATAGGTTTCCATTTGTACTCTCCCATGTCTGGTAGAGCATATCTGGCTCATTTACCCTTGATTGCCCAACAATTTTTGTGAAACTGTTGGTACATGACTAGTGAAACTCCTGCAAATTATTCGAACTTTAAAATCTTGTTTTGTTTTTCTTAATTCTTGTGGAATGATCGTGATAGGTATAAGAAAATAGAGGGATGCGTAACTCCCTTCCCTGAGGTAAAGAGTGCCAACCAAGTAGCTGGAGGGGAGTTGAAGAAGTTTCCAGCTCGTCTTTATGAAGTTCCACCTCGTTTAGCTAATGGAGATGTTCCTGGGGTCACGCCTGAATCTTACGAAGAGGATAATAAACTTTGGAAGAAACGTGTAAATGCTTACAAAAGGATAATTAAGTTACTTGGCACCAATAGATATCGAAACATAATGGATATGAATGCTGGCCTTGGAGGTTTTGCTGCTGCCTTGGAATCATCAAAACTGTGGGTAATGAATGTTGTGCCGACTATTGCTCAGAATACTCTTGGCATCATCTATGAGAGAGGCTTAATTGGCATATATCATGACTGGTACATACTTGACTTTTTCACCTTTTCTATACTAATCTGAAAATCCAATATGCAAAAATGAGGCAAATCCCAGACTTGGATCTTAAAAACTTGAATCTTTTTCCAGGTGCGAGGGGTTCTCTACTTACCCAAGGACGTACGATCTACTTCATGCTAGTGGAGTCTTCAGCCTGTACCAGGACAAGTAAGCGAACTCAACTCTAGCACTATAGGCAATGCATAATTGTTTGATGGTTAAAGTTGGAAATAATTTATTGATTTTGGCAGTAACATGAGAGTCGCTTTTAAAATAAGTAACTTTGATACTTAAAAATAAGAAAAAAGTAACATAGCAAAATATGTTTCGATACAAAAAAGTTACTTAAAAACTAACTTTTGCTTTTTTTAGTTTTATTTTCTAGCTTAGCCAAACCTGCAAGCGGGTTTTCCTCTTTACCACAGTTGTAATCTATGTATGGCTTTGAATTCATTTTTATCATTGCTGCTAAGTCATCTGAAGTAACTATTGTTATAGGCTCTGTACATTAAGTTGTTGAACATGTCGTTCAGGTGTGAATTTGAAGATATACTCTTGGAAATGGATCGTATTTTACGGCCCGAAGGGACTGTCGTTTTCCGAGATGAAGTCGACGCCTTGAACAAGGTTAGCAAAATTGCCAGAGGCATGCGATGGGAGATGAAAATGCTGGATCACGAGGACGGCCCTTTAGTACCTGAAAAAATACTTATCGCAGTCAAGCAATATTGGGTTGCTAATGGCACATCCACAGACGAATGAATGCCTGAGTATGCAAGTGAACTCACAATACAATCGTAATAGATTGTAAATTACATTGTTCTGTTTGAAGATTTATATTTTAAAACTTGGTAGTCTCAGAGAATGTGCAAGTTTGTAATATTGCATTGCATCGCTTTTGGTGTAAGAAAAATTGTTATATATGGAGGGAATGACAAGAAAGAATGAACAGATCTCCAAATAATACAGGAAAATTTCCTGTGACTGTTAATTTTAAGTGAGCATTATGCTATTTATCGTGTCTTCTGGGATGTATTTATTTTCCACGTTACAAGATTAAAAAAGGTTGAGAACGATACTCCTGTGAAAAATAGTTGAATACTTAAACATGACGAGGTCCTTACGTGGCTCAAACTTGTTGGACTCTAAATTAGGGAATCGTTGTCACTTAGATCGATGACGATGATAACATCATTCTTTACAAAAGGAAGATTACTCCCATAATCTCATAAGCTCAGGAATAATGTTTTTATCACCATTAGTGATGATCAACCACTAGCTCATTGTTCATTGAACCTAATTCCAACAAGTCGACTAGTTGAGGATTCATGTTATTTATCACCACTTGTGATAATCACTAGCCTATGTGGCATTGGAACTCCATTGAACAATGAGGTAGTGGACCCCGTTGTAACCTAAATCAAAGATCATCGCTGGTGACTACAAAATAATATTATTTGTAAGCAGTGCCTACAGATAACATTATTCGTGATTATAAATAGCTGTACTTAGTCCTAGAGCCAAGACGAATGAACTTGTTACATCAACGTTTCACTAACGCTGAAAGAAACTAAAAATGTAGTGGTAGCAGCCGGAAAAAAGCATCGAAATGTAGGATTAGGAATCCGGTGGTTGTAGTGAAAGATATAAACAAATATCAAGTTACTACTAAAACTTGTGGATCAGGTCAAGAATAGTAAGCTTGAGGCGCCTCATTAGTACAATCTGTGTCCCGTGCAAAATAATTATGAGATTAAGGTGGCCACTAATGATATGATTAGTAGTAGACGTAGAGATTTTGAGTTAGAGAGTAAAATCTAACTAATATCATATCCCATGTAAAATTTTCTGACAAAATGATGGAAATTATATTGAGAATTTGTCACGCAAAAATAATCAATGTTAATGAAATAATTGAAATTTTTTAAAGAAAAGATGAGTTAGGTGCCTTTTTTTAAGATGCTCATTTGATGCACATTTAACTATTTTCGATGTCTGCTTGGATCATTCGATATGTCTATGATGTAGTTCTCGAAATGAGATTTGAGATGACGACGGTGATTTGTGGATTTGGCTAGGTACGATCGTCGAATTTTTTTAAAAATTAATATGTTATTGAAATTCTCGAAAATTAGTTTGAAACGGTCTACTTTGACAAATCATAAAATTTGCTGCGGTTGGCCATTACGTGCGCCATTAATGACGTAGAAATTTAGATCGTGAGTACTTCAAAATGATATTTAGAATATAATATTTTGACTTTGTTTGATATTCTGTAATAACTTTTAAAATTGAGATTAGAAATGCAACTGAAGAACATTTTCCATTGTTTTTGGTATTCATAAGCATAAGCCTGATCTCGTGCTCCCGATCGACAAGATAAAAACTTCCAACTAGTAGTAAGAGAACATTACTCAAGGAATAAAGCATTGATTTGAAATAAAAACCTAAGCAAAGAAAAACACTAAAACCTAAACACCCTTGCTTAACCGTACAAGAGATAAAATAACGGCTTTGCTACTTGTACATCACAATGTACATCGGGGTGTACACCCCTCTCACATGGGGGTGGGACCCGTTTAAATAAAAAAAATATTTTATGTAGTGGATCCCACTCCCCATGTGAGGGAGGTGTAACCCCTTATGTACAAAAAATGATGTACAAGTCGAATTTTTCATAAAATAAAGAGTTCTGCTAGAGAGATAGATAGGGCCACATTGGCTCTGTCTCTTCAAGGGTGTCTCTTCAAGGGCGCCACATGTTCGTCCATACATATTTATAATTTTTTCATGTATTTTTACTTATTTATTTATTCAATCTGAACCCGATCCTTCCATTGATGCAATCCAAGCAAGTTGGCTCGCACCGTTGCCATGGCTAGGTCTTGTCTGTCTTTAATGTTCCTACTTCCTAACACGTAAACATTTTTTTTAATGCATTGGGGACAAAAAAGTGAAAAACAAATGGCTATTACCCCGGAAGGAATAACAATAAGGAAAGTTTCGGTGTTAGTCCGCAACCTTTATAGCAACTTGGTCCTCAACATTTTAATATTGTTGTTTCATTGGAAATATTGGGGACTAAGTTGTGAAAGTGCTAAAGGTTAAGAGGCTAATTTTTTTTTAATAAAAGCACGTGATTAAGAAATTTCAACAAGTAGGAAAGAAGAATTTATGAATAAAGTTATTTGTACAATCTTTGTTGACAATTCATGTATTGTCAAAATTCATGCTGTTAATTTTAAAAACAGTATTAAAATGAATGGTGTAAATTCCTATTAACTCATGATTGTCAACAAAATTGTCAAACATGATTGTATATGTAGATTCAAAATTTATAGCCATTCACATGCCCAGGCCCAGATTCAAGTATAAAAGATCATAATTCATTTTTAAAATTTAAGGCGTTTTTTGAGATTCAGAGCACTTATAAGCTGGTAACGAATCAGATAATTCTATTTTCAAAATTTCATATTAATGGTTGATATACCTAAAATGTCATCGTGAACTTGAGAACAAATTTTCTACAATTAGTTGTAGTTAAATTGCTCAAAGATAATAATAGTTGCTTGAATTGCTCAGCCGTGAGACTAGAAATTTGAAAAAAAGAGATTCGGTGTTGAGCTTGAGAGACGAGCAATCTCCTGTTGTGCTCACAAAGATTTTCAAGCAGGAATCTTATGAAGCCAGTTCAAGTTTATATCTTCTTTTATCACATTGATTTCCAACTTATCTAGATAATCCTTGTAGAATTCCCACAAATAGGCTGTTTCGTCGTCACATATCACACGTTCTAACTGCACAAGATCCATTACTGAAGGTGGCAGCTCAGATAGCGCTGTGCAACCCACCATGCGTATTGTTCGCAGTCCACATAAGTCACCTAGCCGCTCTGGCAAGTGGTCCATTTCCACACAGTCCGACAAATCAACGAACCTCAGTTTACGGAGTCCAGAAATCGATTCTGGCAACTCTAGAAGTTGTGTACAGGACTGAAGACTCAGCACTTCTAAATTTGTCAAATTTTCCATTTCTGCAGGAAGAGTAACCAACTCTTGACAGTATCTTAAGTTGATCTTCTTAAGATGGATAAGGCCGCAAAACCATGCTGGTATTTCAACTAAGTCGTCACAATACTCGATATTGATCTCATTGAGAATTGGCCATGTATCAAAGATTGAAATTGTGGATACTTCGAATGCCTTCCCGATCCCACACATGACCATGGATATTTTCTGCAAATTTTTTAGCTGCAGTATGGAAGTAGCAATAGAAGGGATGGAAATATTCTCCAACCTAAGTCTCTTTAGATTGACAAATTGACTAGGCAGTGGAAAGTTTTCTAGGTATGCTCGGGTGAAACCATAATTTGTTACTAATAAAACTGTCAGGCGGCTCATTCTCTCCATAAATGCGGGTAAGGTATAGATTTTGGTTTGAAAGTTCAGTATTAAAACCTTAACATCAGGTAGTTGCATGTTAGACCAGTTTGAGCAGAATGCATCATCTGCAAAAAGGAGGGTAAAATTATCTATCAAGAAAGCATGGGAAGCGGACGACAGCATACCATATCTATAATTGAAACGAGAAAATAGATAGATTACTAACCTGTAGAGATGGACAAAATGCGGGCATTGATGGGTTGCTGCTTTTGATCAGTTAGCCACTCAGGGAAGGCATTCTCATTTAATTCCACGACGAGTCGCTCTCTCCTTTCTATGGAACCTTGTCTACTTTGGTGGATAGCCAACTCCCTCAGAAGATCATGTTGCATGACAAAATGCTCGTTGCAATAGTCAATGGCATCCTGATCATCTTTTCTGAAAACCAGAATGAGATAAGTTGATCACCGGAATTTTTGATAAAGAAACCTAGAGTACAATGTTATCCAATAACTAGAAATATGACTATTTGCATTTGAACATATGCAAAAATAATGGTATTAATATAAGGAACTGTAGTTGCTGTAGCATCCGAAATTCTAAGACATGCCCTCTTATGTATATCTGCACAAATATTTGACCTTCAGCAACATCCCTTAGAGTGAAAAAGGAAGTGAAGGGAAAAGAATATCCCATATGACAATATGAACTAGGCATTAATATAATTATATTGTTACAACAGATATTAAACAGAGAAGCAATATCACTGAAACACTTGTGCTCTGCTGGATAATTCGGGATTTATATTTTTCCTTTTTCTACACTCACGAGGGTAGGGATGAGGGCAAATGACGGATCAAATGAACTGCATAAAGGTCATGTCGTTAGCCTTGCAGCCACATTATCTAAGTTCAGTTCACATTCTTCTTGTATTTCTTTTGTTATTGTAGCATTTTAACCTGGGTAATTCTATGCCACTTCCAGATTGTCTTCATTCCTAGCATTTGCTCTCAACAGGTGTGCCTTCCACTTTTGCATAAATACATTTTTAACCTGGATAATTCGATGCAACTTTCAGATTATCTTCATTCCTAGCATTTGCCCTCAACAAGTGTGACTTCCACTTTTGCATAAATACATTCACTTTTTGTTTGTATTGATGACAATCAAATGTACAATGAGCATCATCTCTCCAAATGTGACATCTCTAAAGATGAAAAGATATGTACAAACCTCACAAGAGTAAGATTGACCAGATTTCTGTTTGAGAGTTCATGGAGATAGATAAGGGTATACATGCCGCCTTCATCTAGGTTGTACAGTTCCGCCCAAATATCCATGAGAGCTGCAGCAGGGATCCTTTGATCTTCAGGAAATAAACCAAGATCCAAGAAACAATTCTTGAGGATTGCCATTTCATCCAAGGCATCTAAGCTGGTTTTGAGACGACTAAGAAAAACCTTGTCGGTGTCATAAATGGATTGCCCTTGGGACCAATTATGAACTGTACTAATCCACTTCACCTCAGGCTGCCTATAAAGTGACTTGCCAACAACTTTAAGGGCCAAAGGAGATCCTGAGCAACCTTTGACCACCTGCCATGCAATTCCATGAGCAACATCAGTTAATGTTTAGAGTGGAGTAAATAATTTCTACAAAATCTGTTCAAAAAGTGTTTTACACCTTAACTTACATCTTAACCTTAACCAAATGAGTTTTGACATGAAAAATCGTCACTCTAGGTGGAGCTTAACGTTTCAGGTAGAGTAAAATGCTGTATAATGTGATTTGAGCCACACAGAAAAATGAACTAAGTTCAATATTGATGTACCGGAAGACTGTGCATGCATCAGTAGAGATAATGCTTTTACCTCTTCTGCAAGATGTTTTTGCACAGTGCAGATCCCATCTTTAAAGGCATAATGATGAAACAGAGTCATTGCATCTTGATGATTCAACATATTTAATTTATAAGTCCATTCAAATTGTGGAAAAACGAATCTCGATGTAACCAAAATTTTATATCCACGTATTGGAAGAAGGAACTGCTCAATGAGCGACTCGGACCCTGACCATATATCGTCCAGGACTAATAGTATGGGAGCTGGTCCTATTTCCTGCAGGAAAAACTGTTCTAGTTGGTATATAGCATCTTCATCGCTTTGAAAGATAGGCACCCGCTGGTTTTTGTTACTCTGAAGCACTTTCTGAACTATTATCTGGAGGATAGGTGATCTCGAGACTGTCTGAAAGAAGATATTATTCCCATATATACCTAAGCAAAACTTGAGATAATCAAGATACAAGATCATAATGGAAAGGTTTTGCCAAAGTTCAAGGCATAAGATTCCGTCAGTGATACATCAACAATTATGCAGATCTTTCTGATTAAGCATTATTCAAATACGAGGAAGAGTATTTCAATGGAGTGAGCTCGCATAGAACAAGTATAGACTGCCCTAAAAATTAACCTGAACAATTTTGATTCTTTTTGCAAACATAGTACTGATTCGTTTTGGTTCTTGTTCAAACAATCTTCTTGTAATTTCTTGTTCTTATAAAGATTAAAAGCACTTCACAATAAGCACCAAACCTCTTAATAGACCACTATTTTCCATTAAGCAGACTGCAAGTATTCGAGAAAATGCCAATTACAAAAAGAAAAAGAAACAAAAATAAAAAATCCGAAACAAAAGACTGTGTAATACCTTTAATCCCATCATCCTTACAGAGCAATTTTGCGAGTGTAGTCTTGCCGCAGCCACCAGGAGCCGAAAGCACGACAATTGGCACTTCATCCTTTAGCAGCATCGCCTTCAGTTCCTGAAGCTGCACGTCTAATCCAACCACAAAATCTTGGACTCCCGGGACGCCACACCAACCTGAAAATCCATTTTGTGTAAATCAAACCACAATGTAAGTGAAGTACTTATTCATACTCACAAACCAAGTACAATTTAGGAGGGAGAAGAGTACCTGATTTCCCATTTGAGTTAACACTACGATCATTATCTCGGATAGAAATTAGTTTATCCATTTTCTCCTCGATAACTTTTACTCCCACATAAACACTTTTGCCATCTCTAGACAACTCAGCCTGCACATTTATCTGAAAAAACCGCAACAACGAGCTTTCAAATTTTTCCAATTTCTTCGCGTACGAATACTTCTGCATTAGATTCCACCGATTGATTTTCAAGCACTTGTGAACGAGCATTTCACCTTGCTCGAACCGATTATTGAGCGTCTCCGCTCCTTCTTGTCTGCAGTTTAACACTCTGTTCAGCTTCTCTATGTCCTCGATAAATGGCTTGATTGAAATCAGAGTTGATTTCAAGTGGTTCAGCTCGGACCTGAAACTTGCTATTGTCAAGGATACGTCTAAAACAGCTCGCATTAGACGATCAAAAGCTACCCCTACAGCAGCCCCTCCGAGCAAATCCGCCATTCATGCGTAGAAGGGAGCCCTAATTGAAACCTGTCATGGGAATTGAAAGGAAGGAAATGCTGATCAAGGAGAAATAATATACTTAAAACCTGTAATGTTTGCCCAAGCTTAAAAGCAGATCAAAATTACTTTTAAGTTTGAAAAATGAGTGATAAATAAGTAGATAATCCTTATGAGCCTTGAATGTGTGATTGAATTTATAATTTGACTATGAAAATTAACTTTCTACTAAAAAATGAAACATAAACAAAGGCTTAACTTTTAATTTTGCATTCTTATTGTGCCCATTAGTTAACAATCTTGCAAATAATGACAATTTTATCAATATATTTTGTTAGCGTAGTTTAAAAAGAGGGATAAATATATTTTCGCGTGTCCCAAATTATATTTCATTTTTTTTTAAAATTGAAAATATAGATATTTATTAGTTTTCTGATATGTCCATATTTAATATACATTGTTATAATACAAATTATTTCTATTTAAACTTTTATTTAACGTAGGGATATATTAAAAATATATAAGAAAAATTTATATGTTCAATTATATTAATTATATTTTTTTAATCTATATGAAAATAAAAATAAGTTTATCTTTATGAGATGAAGGCAGTAATAAATTGTAATTTGCATTTTTAAGCCTAGCCGAACTTGCTTAGTACACTACCTAGCTATTAAGTGATATTTAAGAGCAGTCAGATTATTTGTTCTAAACTCATTAAGTCTTTGTTTGGTGATGATTAAAATTAAAATTTAAGTTAAAATCAACAATTAATTTTAACTACATATTTTATGAAATTCACAATTTTTTAATTACACATTTCAGTAGTGTAACTTTTATCAAAATTTACCAAAAATATAATTTTAAACTCCAACGGACTCTGCTAGCTTATTTACAAGGTTGACTGTAGACTTTTTTTCATTTTTATTTTGGAGGTTTGTTGCCAAACAACCTTTAATTGGTTGGTGATGTCAATTAGAGGAGAAGACTTTGATTCATTGACCCGGTCCAAGTGGAGAGCCGCAATTAAGCGGTTTAACCATCTTTAATTGGTCAGTGCATCTTTAATTGGTCAGTGATGTGATTTAGTGGACTTCAAGGTCTTCGCCTCGGCCCATATTTGAAGAATTACTTTTATAGGTTCCAATGACTCCACGTTGTTTTATATGGAAATTATGGCGTCATAAATCATATATTAAAATTTTAAATTTAAAAATCAGATATTTTTAATTAATTAATTAATAAATAATTTTACTAAATATATCAATTCAAGAATTAATTAATCCATCCTACACAATTTCAATCACAAACCCTATTTATCTCACTCCCTTCTCTCTCTAGACCTCTTACCTATCTATTCTCTCCTCACCATCTCTCTATCATCTCGTCGGCGATGAGGGCCCCGCATTGCGCGGCGCGACGTAGGCGATGCAAGTGACAAGGTGCGATGGTGCGATGCGCGACTCAGCTGCAACGAGATGTGTTGTAGAGATATGTTGCAGCGGCGATCTGTTGTAGAGATCTGTTGCAGCGGCGATGACACCGTTCCTGTGCGCTATGAACGGCCGCAGCAACGGCTGATGTGCGTGGAACTCGCCCTTCTCCTTCCTCTTTTTTATTACTTTGATTATTGATGGTTTGTTTGCTCTTTTGCGATGATTTGCGGTGGGGGGTTGGGAGACGATGGTGAGGTGTGGTGGTGTTGGGGTTACTATGGTGGTAATGTGGTTGCTTGTGGGTTCAAATGGTGTGTCGTGGTCTTGGTTGATGTGGTGGTGATGTTGGCAGTCTGGTGTGATGGTGGTGTTGTGGTTGCTGTGGTGGTCATGTTGGCGATCTGGTGTGGCGGGGTGATGTTAGTGATGGTGGTGCGGTGGCGGACGGGACGGGTGTTTTTGACTAATTAGTTGATTTATTGTCGTTAATAAATATCACGTGACATAAAAAAAATTTCTTACCATTCATATTTTATTAAGTTTTAATTGAAAATTAATTAATTTGATAATTTGTGATCGAATTATGATCGATAAATAACTTATGAGCTATAAGATTTTGATTTTGACGGATGAATAAAGTGTCAATTATAATTTTTTTAATTTGTAACAATGAAATAACTTGTAACTTATAAAATTTTTATTTGTGATCGATAAATAATTTATTATTAATTAATTCGATAACTTGTGATCAAATTGTATAGAATTGTGATTTTAATATATTTAATTAGTAAAATATATATTTAATTAATCATTTCATAAATAAAATTTAATACCATGTGATTTTTGAAGTTTTAAATCTTATTTTTTATTTTTGAAATGAATCATTGTTAATTTCTTAAATATGAAATTTCTCATTTTATTCATAGATCCGATCCGAGTGAAGAGTTGCTATTTAGATGTGTAATACATTTTTTTGATGTTGCTCAATAGCTAGTTCGATGAATCTTAACCCTTGGATCATATATGATCTACAGCTATGGATCCTCTTTTAAGTAAAGATAAAACCCTAATACGTCTCTCACTTTTCACTATCATTTTTCTCTTGTACTGTTTTTTCTCGGTTGCTCTTAGTTTTCTTCGTAAAATCTTTTGTGTTATCTTTCATTCATTGTGACCGATTCTCTTGATATTTTTGTGGTTTCAAGAGTCAGGTTCCCTCTTCTTGAGACATGAACTGAACAATAACATTTTGAAACTTATATTGTGAAAATTCGGGTGAAACTGAACTACAATTCTTTTGCCTCAACTGATGTCAAATCTCACTTTGTACACGATTTTATGCAAATTTGGTTTGTTCTTTGTGATTGAAAGTTCGATTTCAGTGCATTATTTGTAACATAGCATACATGAGAGAATAAATTTATAGTCTCTATGGATTCAAGTTTACGAAGATGAGGCAAGAGATGAGAGGGACTTTTCAAGTTATGTTAATCGTTGGAACAAGAGATGTAAGAAAAAAACCAAGTCTTTCAAGGTTTGGGTAGGTGAATAAAGTGAAAATGTCAGCTCTATGGAGCTTTGAGTAGGGTTCCAAACCTTCTTGTTCACTAAAACACTACTATTTATTAGATTCGCGAGGGGACTCAGGGACTTTGCAGGTTAAGTCAAGCGTTGGAACAAGAGACGTAAGAAAAAAACAAAGTCTTTCAAGGTTTGGGTAGGTGAATAAAGTGAAAATGTCAGCTCTATGGAGCTTTGAGTAGGGTTCCAAACCTTCTTGTAGTCTCACCCATCCATGCCCATAATATGATTTTTAGAAAGATATATAGAAAGGGAAAGTTGCCTAATCGAGGGCGTTCCTAGTGATTGTGGGGGGTCTAAGACCAAGAAGAGAGTTATTTATACTAAGCATTCTTTTTACGGCTGGTAAAGGAAGAGTGGATAACTCAGGCAGTTGGAGCTAAGAATGAAGAAAGAATTCTTGTTCAATCGACGAACCAGTCTAGAAGTAGAAAGGCAATGCAATATAAAGAGGTCTCTCTTTCGGCCGACTAAACATACTCATAGTCACTAGATTCATGTGAGCTACTGAGGAGTAAACTATAATCTTCTTAAGGTAAGAACTTAAAGAGCGAGTCCGACTTAGCCATAGCGGTAAGGAAGAAATGACATGACATTAATGGCTTAGCCTTTCACCTGCCCATCATATTGACTCGACTTCATCCTAGAAGCTACTGCTTCCGCTTCTCTAGACATGAGCGATGGCTCGTGACTAGATTTTCTGTCACTATTTAATTAACATATGTATTGAAAATTGGGTTCGGAATATGCACATGTTAATTAAATAGTGATAGAGAGTGGCCCATGAGACTCGAAGTCTTCTATAAAGAATTAAAAGTCAAGCCCAACATGCAGGAACTTTGAGCACTTTTACTTGTCATAATGTAAGAATGGCTTCTTTTAAAATAGGGTTAATTGATGGTATCGCAGCAATAATATTAAGTGTGTTTGGGCCCTATTATTTTTTTATTTTCATTTTTCTATTTAGTTTCAACCACGCATTCTTCAATAAAATAATATTTTTTATCACATCAATAATTTTTCCTTATTTTTCAACCGCATATTCCCCATCACATTACATCAAAAAAAATGCATTCTCTCATTTTAATATGCACCAAATGCGTAAGATAGATATAATCGACCATAATATAAGAGATATATTGTTTGGAATATCATAATAGTCATTTAATAAGTGTCCAATTAGATCGAATCAAGTGCCTGTGCTTCATTTTTTTATTCTCAACTCTTTCGTGAAAGGTAGAGCCGACTCTAAAAATTTTGAGGCACTAGGCGATAAATTATCACAAGGCCCTCTACACGTAATTTTTTTACAAGTGTATTAGCATGAAATTTGGTCGAATCAAACAATTTTCAATGATGAGGAATATTGTACCTATGGTACTCACTCACAATTTGATTTGTCCTAGAATTAATTATTGTATTCAAGAAATAAAAATCATATTTATCCATTAAATTAGAAATATTTTATGATATACTACAAAATTCTTTATATATCGTATATACTACATATTATATAAAACAAGACAAAAAAAAAAAATATATATATCTTATTGTAACTATTCAATCTTCTTGAAATTCTTTAATTAGTCTTCTTGAAATTCCTTAATTAATTAGTCTTGAAATGTTACATAAATCAAGCTAATTTATTCTATTTTCCTTTATTAAAAATTATTCATTTTTCCTTGAAAACTAATTGTATTTTCAGAATAAAAAAAGGTGGGTAGTAAAAATGAAATTAGAATTTAAAATAATTCACCAATAACAAGATGTGACCTTTAAATTATCATTTTCAATATAAGTATATGGTATACCTATTTTGATTAGTCGATGTTCATTATGACTTTGTATTCACTGGATGTGACTTCAATCTTTCCTGTTAATGTAATCTTTTAATTACTTGATTTTACATTCAAGATATAGCATGTACATTTCTATTTATTGAAAAGATACGTAACCTTTTGTGGGAATTGAACCAGTTCAATATTGTTGCTACCATAATTTGTGAAAAACGTGTTAGTTAAATTCGATAAACAATTTAGTGTGAAAGTTTCGGATTGCGACACGTGGATAGATCTTGACTGTTGGTTTGAATTCTGGATGGTTCTATTATTATTGGCATTCTCAACTTCTGGCTTTAGGGTTTTCATTTCCTGTTCTCTTCGTGAGAGTGCCGTTTGTGAGGGTTTTTCTTTGTGTTTTGATCTCTCTGTAATTCCTTGATTTGAGAAGGCGATCTGTAATATTGTAGCCTTTTTGTGATGATATNTTATTATTATTATCCTTCTCCACCATAAAGCATTTCTCAAATCCACGCTTAAACAGGTGCAAGGGCATTTCTTTTTGCAATCGGAAAAAAATGGTCTTTAATTCTACAACCCGGGCATTCTACGACGGGAATAAAACACCAACAACAAATGTGTAGTCAGTTATTTACCAATACAATACGATACACAAATTAGAATTAATGCCAATACCGAAGCCCGATAAGCCAAGCAGAAGTAATTTTCAAATTTCGAGTTTACAAAATAACAATTACAGTCAGTAACGAAAATGCTTTCAATCTTATTTGTAAGGGCGCACTTCGAGTGAAAAATCTACCCGAGGACAGGCTGACGGGTTCAATGGGTGCAACTTGCTTGCGATGTCCGTTGACGACGATCAGATATTTTAGGTCGTGCGACGGTGAAACCTTTGGCGAAAGTGCGTGACGGCGACCAGAGATGGAGCGTTAGGATTTTGGGTTTCAATTTTTCGGATTTCAATTGTAGGATACGGGAAGTTTTTGTTCTATGGATTTTCGCCCCTTCTTTTGACGGCGACCGGAGATGGTTGGTCTATGATTGTGACACCGTCGACGAAAGTGCGACGCAACGACATCGGAGATGTAGGGTTGGACATTGGGGCTTTTTTTCAGTTTTCGGAGAGAGAAGTTTGTGGAAAACTAATGTGTGTTGTTTGTCTATTAAATTCTTTAAAATGCCTTTTCTTTTTTTTTCTTTTTTAATAATTTGCAAATGCCACGTCGGTCTGTATTTAACAGTGTGTTTCAGTTTGTCCGAATAGCGAGATTGTTTTTTCCATATGACAATTATATCATTCTGCCATTATAAATGCATGTTTCGGAAATAAAAAATTATATTGTTGAAAGGATTACAAGAGACAGATTAAATTGCCATGCAGGTGCCATCAAACAAATATGGCAACAACTTACTAATGGAAGGTCCTTTTTATTGGCATTCATCATTGCAAGTCAGACTACTTACTATAGGGAAAGAGGAAAAATATTAATGAAAGGTCCTTTTTACCACTCACGTTTCACTATCATTGCCTGACGGTAATTTTGCCAAAAATTATATAAAATATAGAGAAAGAAGTCATGCCTTCAAAATCTTACATGACACCCGTGTTTGGAAATTTGCAGTGCTTTCTTTGGCAGCGTAAGAAGCACAATCATGATGCATGTACACCGTTTTTGATATTGTGTATGTGACGATTAAATAGTTTTTTTTTTTATAAATACTTTTCCTTCCACAACTTTTTGAATTCTAATAGAGTGTACACAATGATGTCTAACTCCACAGTGTATATTTAGTATTATTCTAAGAAGCACTCCCATATCCCATGGTTCATCGAAGCTCATCCCGGGCACTATTTTTGTATAGCTGGGATGAATAGGGTTATCCAGCAATATCTAGTTGCTAGAGTAAGGCTAGTTGAGTGTACACAAACTATCATGATTAATTACATGGAAGACAAATGAAATTTATTCACTATTTCAAAATTATATGTGAACTTAATCGTATATTCAAATCGTATATGAACTCATTAATTTGTTTCTCATTCATATATAAATTAAATTTTTACATCCAAAATTAACGGACAAATTCACGTAGCAAATAACGTCGCAGACAATTGATGGTTTAATTACGCGAGCGATTCATGAGCTTTATCCCTTATTTCAAAACCATACTTGAACTTATTTTGCATCGAAATTATAAATGAAATAAAGAATTTATTTTACATCCATACATAAATAGAGATGCCCTTTTACCAATGTTGTTTATTACCTAATTAATTCTAGTGATCGGTTCCTATTCAGATTGGATTAAATATAACTCCTCTAATCAATTTTACCACATTGTGACATAACTCTTTCACTGTCTTTAGCAAGGCCATAGAAAAAAGTATTTATGATGGCTGCAGGCTTATTCCAGAATAAAATATCTAAATGTGTAACTCAAAAAATTATTATTCTATGGTTGTAATCGGTTGACTGTATCTTCTTGATCCAATCTATTCTATGGAGGTCATCATCACCAAGTAAGCCACAATTTCAAATCCTTTTTGAGAATATCCTTTCACACGAATTTTGACCAAATCTATTTCATGACTTCTTTTAAGAATATATGATCATTAAAATTCACTTTGAGTCGAAGCCGACTACAAAAACTACTTAACAATAATAATAATTATATAAAGGCACATCTCTTTATGTATGGATGAAAAATAAATTCATAAATTAATGTATGATTTTGGTACAAAGTCGAGTTCATAAATAATTTTGAAGTAGGGCGTAAAGTTCATATACCGATCTTATAATTAACCTATCGATTATCTATCATGTTAATGCCATGTAGACGTTCCATTGGCCACACGAATTGCTTCATTAGTTTTGATGGCAGAAGTTTATGTGTGGATAAAAAAACATATTCGTGAGTTTATATATCATTTTCACACAAAGTCAAGTTTCATGTATGATTTTGAAATAGCGAGTA
>CAIGRN010105405.1:0-28849 GCA_903798345.1 Fraxinus anomala | reverse complement strand
GGAAATTTACTACTGTTTTTCACATTCGTGCGTGACTTCATTTCAGTGGAGGAGTTCTTCGTTGATTCTGTTCCTGGGCCGTCGTCTCCACCTATGGACGAAGAAAACTTCTAGCTTAAGGTGAGATATCTTCATCTCCATGAATCTAACAATTTAGTCTAGAGTGAAGTCGATGAAGAATAATATTTAACGCAAAAATGTCTATTAGGGATGTTGAGCCTATACACAGGCAAAATTATCTTTCATCTGGTATAGATTCTGTGTTAATCAAGCAGTCCTGTTATTTAGTTTCATTTTTTCGTAATCCTAATTTATGCAACAAATACTGAACACGATTAATCTCCAAGGGCAAGATGTTATCATGCTCTGTCATGTTTTCTAGTATTACGATGATTTGGACATTAATGGTGTTCATCTATGTAAGAATTCACATTGATCTAAATTTATTGAGAATAACGCTCAGTTTTTCATTGCATGCATTGGGTTTACGAAGCTAAACCTTATTAGTAATTGTGATACGCTAGATGTTGGCATAGATTATATTCCCATTTTTTTGAATTCTAATGAAAAAGAAATAAAAATTATTGAACGATTCTGTTTTCATTCTGACCATTCTCTTGCATGTTTACTTTTTCATTTTCAAGTTTTTTAACAGAAGATAGTTTGTCATACTTTGTCATCTCCAAAGTTCACAAGAAGTTTTGATGTTCAAACGTGTCCTAATTGATCAATCAAGTCGTATTGTTCACCTTTTATGCAATAACTTTTATTTTAGAATATTGTTACACAAATCTCCTTGAAACTGGAGGTGCAGAACATTTCAGTGCATTACAGGCTTTGCAGATGATTTAATCATCCAAACATAAGCTGTCATTATTTCACTTTTAGGTAAGTTAAACATCTCTCTACTCATAATTTTATTTGGATTATAACACAAATTGAGCCCTCACGAGAGATATTTACAACTCCATCCAAGAAATTCTGCACAAGAAAAACCAGAAGTCAGATTTTTTGCGAGTTGGGGAACGAAGAGATAGAATTAAGTCTACTTACTTTGAACAATCGTAGTTTTTATTAATTGGAGGCATATTAGCGGACATCCCACATTTCGTAGGAAGACCAGAAACTCGACCAGTATCAACCTTGTTTCCCAGATTAGCTAAGGCTGATTTTATGCAGTTGCAGACGGCTATTTTATCTTGTTTCGATTTTGCTTGTGAAAGGATTTCCTTCACTCCTGCACAACAAGCACTTGCTGGTTGTGTAGATTGGTCATCTATGTATGATATGCACGAGGCCAGTTTTGCAGTGACTGTCGGGCACGAAGGTGCAGCGGCCCTGGCTGGCCTTGACACTAACAGTACAAAGATTGATAGAATTCCGAGTAGGCGAGCCATTTCCTTGTCTTTCAAGAAATTTAGACCAAATATTCAAAGTGTTACTGTATTTGCTTGTACAGAGGAGTATTTATAGGCTTGCTATTAGATACTTGTTTGCTTAAATTGCCCAAGTTGTCGACCATGCAATTGTCATGAGCCCTGTTTTTTGGGTGGATGCTTCAACTGAAATTTCATGACCATTCGGGGTTTCTTTACCACCTGAAATTGAAAATTGCCACGGAGTGTAATTTGTCATATGGGATTCAGTAGTAAGTACACAATGTTGGACTGGATTGAACACATTGTCGAACACAAGTGTGCTATCAATCATCTTGGCGTGGTGCATGCACTTATAGCCAGCATAGAATTTCAGGGAACCATGAAGGTAGATTTTACATTTTTGCTTGTTTGATAAGGTGGAATGTACATAGTCGACAATGTTAAAAGATGAAAACGAGATTGGAATCTTAATCCAGCCTTGACACATTGTGCTGCTAGGGACATGCTAGACATAACCTGAACATTTGGCATCAATGCACAATGTAAGAATTAAATGCCCCAGTTTATACAAGTACTCGATACGTAAACAACCCGCATTCATAGTAGTATGAAAAAGAGATAATGTAACTAAGAGGATTCTTATTTGTTCAAATGGTACTTTGAACTTGGAACGAGCATGAAGAAATCCATCAACAATTTTTTTTTTTTTTTCAAATAAATTATCATTACAGCCTTGGTATGTTTTTTAGGCTTTATCAAGACAAGTTATGGGGTTAAGGATTCTCGTACCATGATATATCTAATCTCTAGTCAAAGGAATAAAAGCTGAAAGCAGTAAAATGAGAAGACAATACATCCTATAAAAAATATATTTTATGTATTGAGAATTTATTATAACAATCATTACACTTGAAAGTGTACATGAAATTTCCACTCTTGACAAGGGGTGTCAAAAAGGATCTGGTCTGGCCGGGTCAGCCCAACCCTTTCATCAGTGGGCCTAGCTGCTTGGGCCCGTTTGTTGTCCCGCTGATTTTTCGATTTTTTTTTCTTAATAAAAACAATATTGAAGGATTGAAATACTAAATCATTTTCCTTTATTTAGGATTGGGATGGACACGCTTAGACATGGGCTGAGTTAAAATAGCACCAAGAATAACTTTTTCATGTACAATTATTTATAATAAAGAAATTAAAATAAGTAAACATAATGTAAGCGATTGCCTAATCAACTTAAAAGAGGGAGCGAAACATAGTTGTTACCTACTTTAATCTTTACTTGATGAAATTAGACATGGTTCTTACATCGTCATTCTCGACCTAGAAATAAAATGGCCACCATTTAGCCTCGATGTGATTCTTTGCCTTTGTTTATTTTGGATAGTGTAAACATTGAATTATTGTTCAATACAATCTTTGAATCTATAGTAATTTTGTTCAATTCATTAGTAGCAATTAGCAAATAAAGCATTAAAGTCCATTACATATAAAGAAATTTGAAGATTTCAATAAAATAAAGTTTTTGATAATTGAAATAAGAATTAAGCTATATGTATTCCTTGTTGACATCCTCCTATGTGTCAAAATTCGTAAAAGATTGTTATAAAAATCAATAGAGATGATTGACGACACGTGTTAAAATATCAAACTTAATGTCAAGTAGAATGAACATAAAGCATGGTTGTTGAAATAATATATAGTGAATAAAGATATGAGAAATTGAGAGATTAGTTGTTAATAAATTGAGAATTGAGTAGGAAATTTGAGAGATTGGTTGTGAATAAATAAAGGTGGTTAAAGTTTGGAAAGGTTTGGAATAGTATAATAGGTCCTACCCCACTGACTTTTAACAAAAATAGGCTATATTGGTGTTCTAAAATGTTTACCTATGCCTCGATCATAAGGGCACGGAGAAAACACACCACCTCATATATCGACGGAAAATAGCAGTCAACTCTATGTTGAGCCTAATGCGTGCCTAGACAAAGAAAGAGCACGATTTTTTGTTGACAAGTAATTTTTTTTTTTTTTTTGAAGTTTGTTCCGATCGTCATAATTGAAACTTAAATAAGAAATAAGTTCAATAAAAATTCCAACCTAGTCCAACCACAAACATAGCTTTATGAACAAAGTGTTATTGATTTGGGTATTTACAATTTTGAGAATTGTGATTTCTATAACATTTTTATAAATTTTAAAAAATACATTATTTATTTATTTACTAATCTAAAATGATCAAAATAATATTAAAAATAGAAAATATCTTTCACATTTAGACCTCACCTAAATGCGTTCAATCTCAAAAGTGCACGGCTATTAAATATATAAAAAGAAAAATACTCTCTCTCTCTCTCTCTCTCTCTCTCTCTCTGACGTATACACGGACAAAACCCGGAAAAGCCTAATCCCTTTGATCAATAAGCCGATCAAAGCCATAAATTTCAAGCAAATGGAGGTGGTTGAATCTGGAATCCATCAAGTTCTTGTCAAATTTCTTGATGGAAAGCACAAATTCTTGAATTTCGATACCCCTTCGATCTCTGTCCCAACCCTCAAGCTCCAGATCCAGAGTATTACTTCTATTCCCTCCCATCTTCAACTTCTCCTATCCCACAACTCCCGCGTCCTCAATGACCACCAAACCCTAGATTTCAATTTGGGTTCTGACGAGAATACCCAATTCCCCAAAACCCTAGATTTAGGTTTCGATTCCGCTTCCCAATTGCCTCAAGATCGATATTTTATTAGTGGGTCCCACGAGACAGGTTTGCCCAGAAAGTCTTCAGATGGGGCTCGGAATTTTCCGATTGTGGTGCATTTATTGCTGCGGCTCAGGGGTGGGAAAGGAGGGTTTGGATCATTGCTTAGGGGAGCGGCTACGAAGGCGGGACAGAAGAAGACGAACAATTTTGATGCTTGCAGGGATATGAGTGGGCGGAGACTGAGGCACGTGAACGCGGAGAAGAAGCTTGAAGAGTGGAGGGCAGAGGCGGAGGAGAGGAAACTGGAGAAAATGGCTGAGGATTATATCAAGAAGACGACCAAGGAGGCAGTTAAGAAGGGTAAAAATAGCAAAGGGGAGAGCTCGGAGAAGTATGTGGCAAAGTATAGGGAGGACTCGGCGAAGTGTATGGAGGAAGTGGAAAGATCAGTTAGGGAGTCGATTAAAGGGTTGGTGAGCTCGAAGAGAAAGAACGCTGTGGAGGCGAGTGAATCTAAGTCCAAGCGGTTGAAAATATGGTATGATTTTCTCTGTTTTAATTTTATGTTAAAATTCCCATACATTGTATGCATTTATGATTTATGTAAACAGTAAATAGATACTTTCCACCATCCTTAAAATAATGGAGAATATCAATAGGTAATATATTTTGTCAACAATATTGAATTAGTTAAATTGAAAATACTAAAGTGAATGGTTAAATAATTGTAGGTATTTTGCATGATTGATTATGAAGCTTGTTTGTAGGGTAACAATTGAACTTTAGTTTCTCTAAATAGATAGCACAAATGGCTATTAAATTCAAAGTTATGAATTGGAGTTGCTAATTAAACAGTTGTCCTTGTAGTTTAATTTTTCCTGTTAGTGCCTCGTGTTCTTTCGCTAAAGAAAATTATATTTAGAATTGTCACTTGGAAAATCAATGTTGAGAATGATAACGTAGTGAAATACCTAATATATTGTTTCTGTCTAGATTTTTGAAACTTGGGAACTTCACTGTGGTTTTTTCTAATCTATTTACATTTTTCTTTAGGCTGGGAAAGAAGAAATTGGATGATAGTGACAGCGAGGATATGGATGAGGACGATAGTGATGACAACACAGAAGAGGAGAATGAGAAGTCCGTCGTTATCGATAATGGGAACCATTCAGATTCCAGTAAGGAAGCAGAGGGAAGTTCAAGTTCAGTTACTGGAGGGAAACTTGATGCTGATAAAGGTTCCTCTGGCATTGGCTCTGAGGAAGAGGATACTGTTGCAGAAGAGTCTCCAAAGTCTGGTAGAGGTCTGGATGCATGTGCAAATAACGGTGATGAGGAAAATAAGACTGAACCTGCTTTGGCGATTCTTGAGGGAAGTGCAGATCAGAATGCAGTTGAGAAAGAAGTGCCTCAAGAATCTCACTCCCTCGAAGTGGAAGATATAACCGGTCAGCTGCCAGGTGTATCCAGCTCAGAGGAAGGAGCTTCTGCTGCAAACCTGAGCAAGAGTACCGAGCCTGAACCAGCTCAGGAAGAATCAGTCTCTGGAAGTGTAAAAGATCCAGATTCAGACGAGCTCCTGAACTTTGATGGATTTAATTCAGCAGCAGAGTTGGAGGTATGTTGTAATTTTTCTATTTTCCAGTTCTACCTTTTTAATTATTTCATTTCGTTTTAAGGACGCATTCTTCATAGTTGTCGGTATGTGACTGGCCACTCATACTATGTAAACTAAAATCAATTACAGGTTCTTGGCTTGGAGAGGTTAAAATTGGAGCTTCAAGCTCGTGGATTGAAATGTGGTGGTACTTTGCAAGAACGTGCTTCCAGGCTTTTTCTGCTCAAAACGACACCTTTGGAGATGCTTCCGAAGAAGCTGTTTGCCAAGAAATGAAAAGCCTTGTCTTCTCACTTGATCAAGCTGCAAGTTCTGAAATATTAAGATGAAGATTTCTACTAATCTAGCTTCAACTAAATGTGTTGCATTCGGAATATCATTTCTGCTAGTTGTATTAAGGTTTAAATTGAATTGTTCCTGTTTCTACTGATTGTTAATTTTCTTGTGCCATTGATGATACGATATCAGATATGATTGACATAGTGGTTAAGGCTCCAACTCAAGATTGTAGATCATATGTTTTGGTCTTCTCTCGTGGTAAGGTTTTATGACAAGAGGGTTTACATTAAGCTGATACGACCCATTCTACATAATGTGATCAGAACTTTGGGAGGAGGCAACTGGAACTTTTACACTGATAAAGCAACTGAAACTTTTACACTGTATATCTAAAGGTGTCAAAATAGAAAAAGTGAGTTGGTATGGCCGGCTCCATATAATTTTAGCCGTGCCCAATACAGGCCGTCTCAAAATTGGGTCGTGCTGGCATGATCAACACCTCTATTGCAGACTGAGTACAGTCTATTGAACTTCACTCGGGGCAGTGTTTAGATAGTGGTAAAAATGTGAGATAACAAAAATACTGATGCATAACACATAACTTTATTTTGTCAGAAACCCATAAAACTGGTTTTTTTTTTTCCTTTTATCGTCCATCTCAACAAGAAAATATCTCATTATTTGTGAATTTAAGTGAATTTTCAAGGACAGCATGAACTTGTGTGAGTTTAGAAAATGCTATGAATTAATAAGGGTAACTGGGGAGTTCCGGCAGATTGGACAGTTGCTGCTCGTCCTCAGCCACTTATCTATACATTCAACATGGAAACAATGTTCACATTCAGGCATGAGTTTTACTATTTCCTTGGGGCCATAATCTGCCAAACATATTGCACGAGTGATGCCATTTGGCCCTGGGATGCGCTGGCTCTCACCTAAAGTTACTTTTTGTAGGACTCAATCATGGATTCGTAGAGACCTGCTGCAACATTGATCGATAAAGCCACCTCAGCAGAAGTCGGGACTGTATCTCCGTCCCTATGGTTTTCTCTTATCGTCATACCTATGCAACAGGTTAAGCAGATTATCAGTGCAGGTACAATGAGGGCCAATGCGAGGAAGGACACAGTGATGATCCTGAAAACTGACTGATGATTTGCTGCACCTGCATGTGCAAGGTAATACATATTACATCTACTTGATTGAAATTTTCCAATGACAAGTTGATTTTGTGTGCGAAGTTTTAGACTAGTCTTTCATTAACTAGCTGAAAATGGTGTCGACTGGACTCCCCTATGGATTTTGGTGCTTATCGACTATAGAATAAATATGCTTACGATGTTCATGATTAATTGGATTGATTGGGGCGTATCACCCCATCTTCCATGAATGTCTGTCCTATCCTATTTGAACTAAAGAATCCAACCTGGAAACTGTCTCTATCTATCCCAGAAACCCTTCTTATCTCATTATTAAGTTGACATTTCTTTGTCAAATGTGTTTATTTGTTATAATGCCACTGTTGGTAGAATATTATTTCCATTATTCTGTTTGATCCAATCATCAATCACAAAAGGTCCTTCAGCCTCCTAAATACAGTTATTTCCGATTGATAATCACGGCTTGGATTAATCATAAACAGGGAGGGAAGTTAGAAAATATCCTTACCTGCTGGATTATTGAAACTTGAGGCGTTCCATGTCAACTAGAGGTTAAGGGGAAGCCCGAATTCGCATTGAGATGAAACCGGGGCTGGCAATGTGAGAATTTTCGTGCACATGTACAGTCTCATCACTTCGTATCCATACTGCATTGCTAATATTCTCGTAGTCGAGTTGCTGAGGCAATCGAATAGCAGTAGTCAAACTGGTAAAACCGGTTTCCTGATTTCTAGGACAGCTGAGGAACGTGTAATTTTGATAAGAAACAGCTGTAAAAGGAGAAGACGAAAGATTCAAACTTAAAAGCAGTCTTGGGAGGCAATTATTTGGATCACTGAGTTGTATTTGTCCTATGTAGTAGTAAATATATCGAACGTAAAGCTGACCGGATAAGGGAGATCAAGAACTGTTGTACTCTCATAGTTACAGTTGAGATTGAATCCAGGACTCTTGCAATTTCGAGACTTTTGGCTTTCTAACCAGAATGGGAAGTGTATATAGAAGCTGCTGTTGGCACAATAGGAAGATGGACAATTATTACCAGCTGCATATTTGATTGAAAAGAGTAGAAACAGAAAGAAGATGATTTGAATGCCCATTTGTCTCAAAGTCTTAGAAAAATACTCGATTGATGTTTTATATTTTGCAAAGTCAACCGTTTGGAGGTAGGATTGTAGCCAAACAAAAATAAATAATAAAGTACGTATCGTTTCTGATAAATTTGAGGTTGACTACATGAATTTTTTTTTTTGGCCTATTTATTCGACCTTGTTGCCTAATCCAGTAGAAACTAGATTTTAGCAATCACAACAGACAACGTTAACTTCGGTCTCCCCATCTTTTTCCTACTGAAATTTTTGTCACTCTTGTGAACACGAGCCTTTTTATGTCTCAGCAAAATATATCCCAATCACATAGACCATTTAGTGTCTCAGGTTGGCCTGTCAAAGTTGTTGATGTCGAGCTGAATAACATGCTTTTTACATCAATATCCGAAGTGTGTGGTAAAAACATTTCTCGCCAATTATATTTGTGAAGTAACCAGACTTTCAGTAAACATGCATGATTTAGAAGACTAACAGAGAGAAGTTCCACAGAATGAGATAAAACAAGTTCAGAATAGGATAATACGAAAAAATAGAAAGAACACCGCATCTTTTCGAGTGCCGTTGCTCATCAGCTAGATCAAATTATAAATGTAACGTTGGTTGGTTTCTTGAACATAAAGATCTGCTTTTATTGCCAATACAAGCATGAATAAATCGATGTGTTTATGCGTGTGAAATACACAGAATCTACTTGGGGTTACAAAGTTAGACCAAGCTTCGTTTGAGGATACCACTTATACACTAATTGTATGTATGTACGTATGTATGTGTGTGTGTGTGTGTGTGAGAGAGATAGAGACTACAGTAGCTGCTGAGATACTCGAATTGCAACAACTTCACCATCCTTTCCAGTCTTCATAGCGTGGATTTTAACGTTAAGACCTGCTCCCAACAAATAAAAAGAGAAATAGTTAAACATAAAAAGTAAAAAAAAAAAAATAGTTATTTTTCGATGAAATTGTCGAATAGGTCTATTAGTAGGTGTCAATTCAGCAGAATTTAGCATCAATGATGCAAATGGAAAATAGAGAAATCAATTGTGCAAAGTTTAAGCTAGCATTTAACTGGAATGTGTGAATGAAAAGAAGCCGTACGCCTAGAGAGAGAGAGTGTGTGTGTGTATGTGGCTGGCTGGCTGGCTGGCTGAATATATACTCAAAAAGTTTTTGCGATACAGTCAGTTCATTGTTAGATCTACTCAAAGATGGAGGGAAAAAAAACCTTGATCGTTAGCAATTTAAACAGGCAGTGTTAGTTTTTATCTCCTCCTTCTCCTTACTTGCCTCTCAGAGATCGTGCAACTTTTATGAACTAGAGTCTGTTTAGGTCTATGAAAAACATTTCCCAACCACCTAAATTCATCATTTCCTTCATATATCATAAATCAAAACCACCTCTACTTGTTGGCCAATTTGGTACGGCCACACATCCATCTTAACATCCATATTTATACTAGCTTAAGTTTATGGATATTTCATCTTTTAATGGCTCAACTCATATGCCTTAATTACCGCAAGCACAATTCATTTAATTGAATGAACAGTCAGAATAAATTCTTCTAGCTCACTGATAATACTGGTTACATTATAGAACAAGGTACATTAAACTAATTTATACGTCCAGGAAATTTTTACCTTCATTCTCGTGTAGATTGGTGTTCACTGCTACTGCATGGAGGGTTTTCAGAGCTTTTGGTTGCCAGTCCATCGGTTCCCCCACCCACATCTTAAGACAAAAGATATCTGAAAATCTAGTCAAAATTAATCCACATTTTACCTTGTGTACAGAATCAATTCAGGTAATGAAAATTCAATCCAAATGCTTCAACAAGATGAAAGATTACCAAAACACACAGTATAAGAAGGCAGACATCGCATAATGGATATAACTTTAAAATTGATCTTTTATTGCATGAGTCTAGCAACCTGATTAATTATTTATTGTTAACACCATTTGTTGAACGTGAAATTTAAATAAATAAATAATAATTTAAGCTTTCAGATTATGACAATCAAAGATCTTTTGTCCATGTGATGTGTTGATGACAAAAGCACAAGTATTTATATGAAGGCTCAAAGCTACTAATCCATTGAGGATTATATCATCAGCTCAGAAAGTAAGAAGAGTACCAGAGGTAGATTGATCCTTGAGATGCTTCAAGTCAAAAATTCCAGCAGAAGCTCCATCAGCCTGCTTACTGATGTCATGAGAGGCTAACAACTCGTACTCCCAGCTCCCATCTTTGTATCCCTCACTTAGGAAGACTTCAATATGCCTTGCATCCAAGGTCTGCATTGTTCCTGCATAAAGAAGCACACTATCATATTCCCAGGTCCTAGCACTGAGTCAGGACACATCCTTTTCACCCTTGTAAGAGGATGGCTAGAGAAACTGATTATTATTGGACATTCGTGCATGTGAAAGGAAAAGAAAATTAACTTATTATATACTGTTAACTTGGCTGAAAATGAGCATGGGATGTCCTCTTACTCCAGAATTCTTGAACTGATGCATAACCTTAAGTAATTCATATTCCTAAATTTTTTTGGCATTTTTGGTGGGGAATACTCGTGAGATCTCAGAATGCATGAAGAGTTAAACTAACTAGCTACACCCCCAAAAAGGGAACAAGAAATTCACTGAACAAGAATTTAGAGTTTTCATGGATGCTCTTATTTACAGGGTGCGTTAGTTGGGTTTATCATGTAGAATGTATTAAGGAAGAAAAAGAAACTAAAATATTCTTCATTAAACCCTCGAGTCCTTCCTGGTACTCCATTACAAAACATGCATACATGGTTTTTGGTTACTTTTAATCACCCAGGATCATATGCAACAGAGATCAATGTAATAACAAGGACAAAAAATCCTGTTAAAAATATTCGAGCAGAAGCCTTGTGTTTAACTCACCATCACAAGTTTTGAGGTCACAGACAGGGCATCGAACGAGTTGCAAGTCTGGAAACACATTCACATTTTAGTCCATTACGTGTGATTCTAACTTATGAAACATCTCAAATGCTACAAAAGGAATTATCTTAGAAATGAGATGAATATTGAATTACCTGCAATCCAGATTCCAACTTTGATGTTTTTCAACACACAACAGCCATTCAACTCCAACATGTTCTGTGTTGTCTCTTCTTTTGAAATTTTCAATGGAGCAATCAGAGTCTCTGTCAGGAGTGCATCCCTTGAGTCAAAAAAGAATGCACCAATTCGCATCCAATCTGTCGATTCAGTAGAACAAAGAGAATCGTGAGTCTATACATGCATCATAGAGGCACGCTGTACAGAATGTGTTAACGGTTGAAGCTGAACACACGATGTAAATCTCCTAACTAAATGTATGCTGGGATAATTGATACTATCAGAAATTTCTGATATTTTCCAAAGTCGAGTTCAGGAGAAGGATAACAGTTAACAAAATGGCATGTTAGCAAAGATTTTATTTGTACGTTGCTATGTACAGCAAAACTTGTAGGTAGACAAATATGGTAATGAAGTGTAGAAATCAAATCAAATTTCCTTTGCAAATAACATCAGAATACTGCCAGCAGTACTATCCAAATGCCAATAGGATATGGAGCTGGTTACGGCCTAATAATTTGGAATTTAATGGTTCAAATTTTAGTAACCCTGCAGAAAGATTAAGTTGAAGCTTGAGGGCACTCAAACAACTTAGAATTAAACTAATCCTGCATTGAAGTTTCTGTATATTACCTCATAATTAGAAATTTTCATTCAAGTCTTAAATCAATTTCACTTTAAAGAAATCTGACAGTTTTCAGGAAAAGTGAGAACTTTAAGAAGAATGAGCATTCACCAATATGCTTCTCCTGCTGACGAAACATGTACGAGTGGCTTCCATCTGCAAAGAAATACTCTTATCAGAAAATGAAATAGTGTTATTTTTGCACAAGTGGAGTATCAAATTTATTAAGCACAAGATAAGTAATAAGGAAGCTGAAATTTACCAAAAGCTGTGGCATATAATTTGATCCATTTGAAGGCGACTGTGCCAGGATCAGGGACCTGAAGATCTCGCAAACAAACATATTTCCACACGCTATCGTCCGTTGCGATACGATTGAACCATGTGCTAGTTGCTGCTAGCATCACCAGAGATCTACCATCCAAAAACTTAGCAATCTCTGTCCACATATCCTCTTCATACCTTTTTGCATTAAAAATAAACAGAAACACATGGAAAATGCAATCAAATTTAATGGCATATTGGACTATGACATTAAGCTGAGCATAGAAGAAGTAAAATCTCTATCTAAACATCATTCATAACCATAACTTCTATCTCAAGCAGTGATCCAATTCAGCATCAGAAATTTGGTATTCACTGCTACAGATATATCATGGTGTTATTGGGAAAAATATATAGAACTAAGATATGATGCTTAATATCAAGGCCTCAGTTAAAGCAAATTCAGTAAACGCTAACTGGATTACCTGAATTGAAAAATAAATTCAGATTCTGTATCAATACAACAAGAAGAAGTAAGCCACAACAGGCTTATTGCAGTAGCCCTCCTCTTCTAACCCATTCTGCTGAGATCTACTTGATAACATGAGCCTTTTCTGGTCCACATGAAATATGTCCCAACCACAATAGTCATTATTCCTTTAATCTACCCTCAAAAGTGTCACCTCCACTTATTGGCAAACATTCTCGTTTTTTATATTATCCATTAGCAATCCATCGTAATAACCTCATAGCCACTAAATTCATCTTATGAACATTTTTTGTCCTTTAATTCCCAATACCATAAAGCATAGCAAGTCTAACAATTGTTGACCTATAGCGACCTTTCCATTGCACAAAATACATGCTGTGCTTCGTGCTCTAATCCTATGAATTTTAACCTTTTCCAATTCCTCCTTTCTTGATAATCCAATCTAAATGCCTAAAAAAACTGCCAAATAGAATCAATCTTTTAGAGGTTGAGAACAGCTACACTTTCAAGACGACTACTCCAAGAATCTGAAAATCATTGTAATCTAGCATTGAGTTAATTAAATTTTTAAATATTGAATTAGTTATCTTGTGTACAATTAAAAAATTGGATTCAAATCCGAAGCTAAAGCCAAAGGAACAATAGCTGACTGTGATATCTTGACAACTTCATTCACCAGAAAATATCTAAGTGATGCACCAAACCATTGAGAAACTCAAATTAATTGAGGTGAATTACATGCTCAAACCAGAAAATACCAGAAACTAATCTGACTGGCTACAGAATTCATAACACTGAAAGAAATATCCTATTGGTTCAAAAAGTCAGCCAGGTTCACATATACTTATCCTTGTATTGAATATTTAAATATTTCAATCTAGTGGAAAAACTCGGATGAAGCATTCAGCAGAATTAACATAAGCAGCAAGTTGGACAATAATTTGTAACATAGATCCGCATAAGAAAAGGTTACTCTGTGTAAAATTCAAAGCAAATATCAATTGAAGTCTAAAATCGTGTTGTATTCAGCTAAAAGAATTGACGCATCCTGGATTAAAACGCAAATTATCGGAATCATAGACAGTCAACACAGATTTACATATTTACATCGATATATTAACACAAACATACTGACTTGAATCAAATCAAAGAAAATTTAAATTTATATATTTCTAATCATTTTAGTTTGAACAGAAACAGGAATGAACTACCGTGATCGGAAAAAACCTTCAAAATTAGGCTTCGTTTTCAATGACAAATGATCTGTTGATATCAATTTTATCAACACATGAAAATCCAATGTACAAACACGCACTTTTTAAAATATAAATACAGAATATGCAAGTATGGTAAATATACATACCAGCTGAAAAGGGCGAGAGGAGTGAGGTAGGAACATTGCGGAGAGACACAAGAACGAATTGATCTCATTCTTCGCATTTGCTTCCCCATTATTTCTTCTACGATTTCTTCACTCTCTCTGGATTTGAAATGTGTGTTTTTCAACTGTTTTAGTGTGTAGTATGTGAAGAAGCTATTGATCGAACTCCAGAGGACTATTTATAGACGCGGGAAGGTCAGGAATTCAAATTGTGTAAAGTTTGTCATAGGGTTTCTATTGAGTGATTCGCGGGTTAAACTGCACATATAGTCTTCAACTTTAGATCTCTTTACATTCCAGTCCTCAATCTTTATTTCTCGCAATTAAGTTCTTAACTTTACCTTTTCAAGTAAAATTCATCCTTACTCACAGTTTCCGTTTATAAAAGGTTAAGTTAATTGAAACAAATATACCCTTGGATTTAAATAAAAATGTACAAAAATATCATTACGTTCACCTATGTCCTCTTTAAAGTATGAATGATTGCTTAAATGGTGATAAGATGTAATTAGAACTATCAACAATTTTGATCTAATGCCCACGATGGACATGGACATATCCAACTCGTCGTGAGCGTGGCAACATTCGGTATTGCCACGTGGACCAAATGTTGTCACGCCCATTGTGGGTATTATAACATATGTTCGCCGTGGACATTAGATCATTTCTGATATCAAATAGTTAATATACGATATTGTACTTTTATTCTAATGTAAAAAAATAAAAATAAAGTATAAGTAAAACTTTTACCTATAATTGAACATCGATTCAAATGAACAATTTTCTCGACTTTGAATGGCAATGTTATTTTCTTCATGTGAACGTAGAATTATAAGAATTTCGTTCGTTATACTCCGTATAAGTTAGTACTGTAAAATTTTGTAAGATTCAAACAATATGAAGGTTAATTGAAGTTCAATTTGATCAAATACCAACATTTTTTACATGGTCCACTTATGTACAAGTTTATATAAGCTGTCGAGTTGCTTGTCAACTTGATGTTCTCTAAATTCGACCATTTCATTTAGGCCCAAGTCTTGAATTGCCTTTTGCGATTTGTCTAGAGTTCTTGGTTAGGGAAGAATGCATACGAGCTTTCCGAGCAGCTGCTGCCAAGGCAACTGTCCATGAAGAGGCCTCGGAAGTGACTTCTACAATTAGTTTCGAATTCATGCCTGCTGCTAAGGCTGATATGAATTTATTACTTTCAAGTTTTCGTGTTTCTTCGTTGCATTTGCTACACTGCAAGGGCTTAATAATAGAGTTAGAACGTAGAGAACAAACTCATGTTAAGTTCATAGAAAAGAACTGTATATTGTTAACTGCATAGGAAATCTAGTATTCATAGGCAATTAGACCGAACATTCACTTGCAATTGCTTTCAACAATGGGTTCGACTAGAATTGAAGGTATCATCAATGCCTAAAATGTATCCATTTATATATTGTTGCACGAATACAGTTTTGGGATTTATAAGCACATTTGACACACTCTCCTTATGTGTTAATTTTATTGGTAATTTTCTAACCAGAGTTCGAAGTAGACATCGGAACCCTAACAAGGGACGGGACAACTTGGGACAAGTGACAACTATTTTTTGTATATTACAAATTCCTTAAGGGTCACCCAACTAAGACAAAAAAAGTTCTAAAGAGAGGAAGATTGCAATTACTTACCAAGTTATCCATGGAAGGTGTGAATATTGGTTTATAAGTACATTGAACATCCATAGTTTTTGTGTAAGGTTACCTTTAATATATTTTGTTACACTTCTTTCTTAAAATAAAACTTTTGAAATAGACGTTGATGTAAAAACATGGTAATGGTAGTGGAACTTCTATTCCCAATGCTTCGTTAGTCTGTTGAATTTCTTAATTTGAAAACTTTATATCATGAGTTGAACCGATGATAATTGGCTTGCATATATATATATATTTGGAGGTCCACAAGTTTCTCGTTATTCCTCTCTATAAGCCATTTATAAATTGGATAATTCTAGTTGTACGTAATTTTTGTATATAAAGAAATACATAACACTCATATGGAGTGGGCCCTGTCAAACAAAGAATATTCAATTTTTCATAACATGTTTAATTACTTCGCTTTACATGTTAGTTTTAGGTGGAGTTGTTTAAGAGGATTTACAACTACTCTCGATGGTTTTATATATTTTCATTATTTATTTTAAATTTTAAATATAAAGAGTTTGTTGGTGACCTTAAAAAGATTATCGACTCTTTAAAACAAAGAGGATAGAGCTAGTATTTTTTTTTTTATTATTATTATTTTTTTTTTTTGGATATGCTCTAATTAAGCAATATTATTGGACTCAATTGAAATAAAGGGAGCTAGAACTTTTAGACGTTTGAAAAGACTTCTGTAAGTGAAACTAGGGGCTAAATATTTTCATTCCATTCAAAAGAGAAGTAAATGCGAATACTTGTATGATTAATCTTGAACTTAAGTTTTGAACATATTATATATTATATATTAGAAACTGTGGACACTAAATTTTGTTCATTTTGCCCTGTTTGTAGCACATTTTCTACCTGATGAAAATGAAAAAAAATGACCGTTGCACAGATAGCTGGACCCCACCTTAAAGAGAAGAAGTCAAAAAAAGGAAATGAATTTGATGGCAATCGATCATATTTTTCATTTTTTCTGGCTAAATAATGCGCCTCAAATAGAAGCATGAACTTCACACAACCAGAAACAAATGAAGAATTCACAAAACTTTGGTAGATAGAATTATAAAGCTGAGCGAGTACAAAATTTGGCAAACAAATTTCTAGTGCAGAAAGAATATTGAATTGCATTAAAGAATTAAAGCACGATATGAGAAAAGAATGGAAGACAAGGAAAGGAGAAAAGATACTCTCTCTCTCTCTCTCTCTCTCTCTCTCTTTTTATTTTATTATTATTATTATTATTTCGACCAAGCAACTGAATCGATCTCTGATTGAGCAGCTCTGTACAACTCCAATCTCTTTGCAAGAGAAACACGACGCTGCATGATTGCTGGATCCTCGTCCAATAGCGTACCCAACTGTCTTCCCTGTAAAGCCGTGCAGTGAATTTATACATTATAATACTCCAATATACATGTGCTCATGTTCGTGTTTATGTGCATCTCTGAGTGCGTGCATGTGTTCCTACCCCGTGGGGTGGCTGCAGAATTATATAATGGAATTATTACCTCTTTTTTGCCCAATTCAGTGAAGAAGTGATCGAGTAAGCTGCGTTTTGCCTCTCGGACTTGACAATAAACGATAGACTTTGGAATTGAGTTCCTCAGACTTCCACAAACCATGTTGACGTAAGACAAAACAGTCGAACCTGCTCAAGAGGCGAGAGACTCATTTAAGAAATTACAACACTTGAAGATCTAAAATTGCAAGAAAAAAATGCTAATATAAACTTACCAATTCGTCGAAGATATGAATCATTGTATCGATCAAAAATTGAATGGGTTGGATTTCCGCCCTTCTCGACATCTTGAGGAAGCTTCCTAAAGAAATCTATAGTTAAGTAACTATATTCCATTTCTACTAGCTGTATTGTTGCTCTCTTACTTTCGTCCCTCAACCTGTCTAATGATTCAACAGCTGCGTTCCCAACCTCTACTCTGAGAGAGGGATACTGCTTCAGCTCCTGCCCACAATAAGGAAGACAAATATTAATTTAACTAACTTCTTGTGAAATGTTTGAGCATTTTAGAAGTTTAACATTTTTTAAGATTTTTAGTTCAAAAACATATTTCTTTGTAAGTTGATAGTCTTTAACTTACTTTCAATAAAAGTACAACCGTTTTAATTAAAGCCAGCCAAACATGCTCTATATCTTGAAACTTTAAATGGAATAAGATAATTTTCCCTATTTCCATCCAGTTCCTCTTTTCTTTATAATTTTTGAAGGGCAAAAGGAAAGGTAGGGGACGTATGCAGATATTGAGCATGTACTATCAGATACAAGAATAAAGTGGACCAATTCTAAGGACTGAATCCTGAGGCTTGTGATATCCAAGACACTTTTCCATCAAAATATATTATGAATTAAATCAACAACGCTTAATAGACAAAAAAGAAAAGAAAACAAGAAAAGGGCTTACCGAAGTCTCACTAATGGACTTGTTAACCAGTTCCTTCAGTATCCCATGAACCTAAAAAGAAGAAAAATTAGTTGATCTGCAAGCATATTCTGCTACTTATCTGTTTCGCCAATAAACATTGTCATCCACACTACTTTTCAAACAGAGTATTCAGCTCCTGCGCCCAAAAAAGGCATCGTCTAGATCTACATGACAACCATCATGAACATGTCAACTTATATGCTATTGTCTGATATAGTGATAAAAAATTCATTTCTTTTGTCAATCAATTATTCCATATTTCATGGTATTTATAGGCAAAGAATATTCAGTCTCACTGACAGAAACGGGGCTGTAAGATGTGGAAAAGGATTAATATTCCATATCCCAGAAAATATCCACATTGAAAACATTTCCCTTTTCTATTTCTTGGAAATCAACAGGCTTTTACATTCCTTATGAATCAATGAATTTATAAATATAATTTATATTCCAGCGTAATGAAAATACGTAGTTACATACCGCATCAACAGCAGCCTCAGCAGGACCTTTAATAGTAATCAAGGCAGTTTCAATGAGACGCCGGTAACCTTGCTCTGGAGCTATAAGATGAGGCTGATATCCATCGGCCTCAGTTATTAATTTCCGCACATTTTCCATTGCAAGATGCTTGTCAAACTGCAACCGCTTTAATGCAGCAGGTAGTTGGTTATCGAAGACATTATATATCTTATCACCACCTGGTCGACTGCAGAATTACGCGATAATCAAATGAGGACTAGAATGAACTATAACATGAAAATATGAAATACAATGTCATTAAACACTAGAAAGACAGTGGTACCAAAATTCCCTAATACATACCTTCCATCAAGATGTTCTTTAAAAATTCCATCAAATACACGGCAGATTTCCATTATCATGTACAACTTTCCCTGCATCGATAATTTGGGGCTAAAGATTAAAATGATTCATGCAGTGAGGACAACTGAGGAGCAAACATTAGAACATATTTAACTTCAAAACAAGCATACAGGAAAAACACATGAAAGCGTAAAAAGAATCAAGCAAGTAACGTATGATACAAAAACAAACTCCTTGAATGACCATAAACACATTCTGAGATGGCAGTAAATGGAAAGGCGTACTTACTCCAGCATCTGTAGCAATGGGCTTTCCCAGACGACTCAACTCAGATTCTAGTTCGATAATCGTTTTGTTAATAAGTGACTGAAGGCCTGGAATTCGAGATTTGATGACAGTTTCCAAATGCTATAACATAAAGCAGCAGTCAGAAACATCAAAAAATAACTGTCATTAGTAACTTAAATGTGAGATAATAATAATGCTATTTATTCATCATTAGTAGTGAAGATCACCAATCTAGGTGGTAAAGGCCCCCTGATACGCTGTCCAATGCATTAAAATGCATCACAACTCCATTAGACAATAAATCAGGAGTCCCACTGCCACCTAGACTGGTGATGAATAGCATTACTTGTGAGAATATGACCAGCAACAAATAAATCAATCAACAAAGACAGATGCAATTCATAAATCTACATTTATACACCACCAATAAATGTTGACCCATCAAACAAAGCTTTAGATAGCAATTAGATAAAGCACTTTTTTTAACAGTAAAAAATTATGAGACAGCTTGATGCAGTGATAACCTCTGCATTCTTGGCGACAATAGAAGGGAAAATTCAAAAGTATAGCAAAAATGTCAAATCGGACACGTTTCCTAAGATCAGATAAGCCAACTTGAAAAAAAAAATAAAGACAAGCAGAAAATATAAGTTTCATAAGCTTCTCATTGAAGCATAATTTAAAAGAGATCTATTAATGCAAAATAATTGCTTACTTTGGATAGAACTTTCCCAAGATGCTCAGAACCCATTCTGTGAGCAAGATGTTTATATTCTGGTGTCTGAGCAAAATACTCCCGCTCTCGACGTCTAGCAGCAATCATGTCAACATTTTTATTAATATCTTGTTGAGAGCGATTAACAACACCTATCCAAGGGAACTGCAGCTTATATGCTCTTCCTTCCAAGATCTGCGAATCCCAAATACAAGTCAGGAACTATACCCTTCCATACTTGTTAAAATAAGACCCATATCACTAGATAATACAAAAATCCAAGACCAACTTAGCCCCTGTTTGGTGCACATTTTTGGAAAAAGAATGCATTTTTACTGTTGATGTGATGGGGAATATGTGATTGAAAAAGAAGAAACAGGTACTGGTGTGATGGAAAATATTATTTTATTGAAGAATGTGTGGTTGAAAATGAGTAAAAGAATGAGAATAAAAAAAAAACAATATGGCTCGAACGCCGGCCTTAATCAAATATCATTGCCAAAACAGATAACAAACCATAAATGGTGAAAAGTAAAATGTAGCCAAGAGCATGTTTGCCTAAGATCTAAAAAAGGTAAAAATACTTTTTCTTGAACAACTTTATGCATTCTGAATTTGCAATCTAGATCAGATGTTGCAAATACTGAGATATCGCACTAATTTACAAAACAGCTGCATGAAGAGGCATCATCCAGTTTGTTTTATCTAATAGGGATTCGTATGTGTTAGTACATGTACACAAGTTCAGGTAAAAAAGATTCTAGAATACTTAGTATAATCAATCATCAGACTGAAAACTTTTCCCTTTTCCCCCCTCCCAATCAGTATGATCATATTAGAAATCTACATAGGTCAACTTACATCTACAGCATCAGTACCCTTGTCCATGAGATCAATCTTAGTTAAAACTCCAAAAGTTCTCTCTCCTGTAAAAGAGACCATGAAAAGGTGAAAAATAAAACAATAAAGGTAAGAAAAACTAATCACCATTATATGGATTAAAATGGTAACAGAAATCTTAAGTGTACAACTTATTGTTCTTATACTACTGAACAAGTACATTGCGAACAATTATTTTTGGTCAATGCCACAGTTTACTGAATTCTTTCCACAAGTCATAATGAAATGAATTTGCATTAACATCATACAAAGAGGGGCATACCCCATTTACATAAAAAAATAATAATAAATAAATAAATAAATAATATATATATAAGTGTATTGCCATTTACTCGCAAAAAGACTCCTTAAAAATCTGCATCAGAACTGGACCATGTAGAGTTTAAACAGCATAAAGAAGGGAAAAAAAGGAAGATATTGAGCAAAAGAAGTTTTCCATATATTTGGACAAACCAAAGATGTGTCCAGAAAACCAACACTTTTCCAGATAGAAATTCTTCTGAAATGCAGAAGGATCTAGCTCATAGCCACACACCTACCTACTCAAATCCAAGCACTATTCTCTCATTAATGGAAAAACGTGTGCAAAAATTAAAGTCAAACTAGAAAAACAAGCTTTCAAAATCCATAAAATCACATTTAGTTGTCCACATTCCTAAACTGTAACACTCACAATGTTTTGAACTTGGTAACAAAATAGTAGGGGAATAGTGTACAGATCTAAATGTATGTACACATATTTCATATGATACAGATTGTATGGTGAAGATATTGCAGGCAGAGCTTTGTTCTAAATGAACAAACATCCATGTCAGAATATTTGACAAGCACTTACACCGCCTTTCCCCATCTATTCTGAAAGACAGCCCCACCTTCTCTTAGGCAAACAGAACTAAAAGACAGGACCATATTAAACACATAATACACACTCGATCTCACACTCTAACATACATACTCAGTGTTTTCCAGTGGTATTACTAGTGTCTTACCTTTAGGGTCTACTTCACGAGAAATCTTGATTGCATCTGACGTTGCAAGATCTTGGTTGGCAGGAGAAATAGCCAAAATAATACTGTTTGGCTGCAGTGAATTATTTGAACAAGAAATATTTGTTAGCCATACTCGCCCAGTAACGAATTATTTTGAACAAGAATCTTTTCTTTTTTAACCTGTCAAACAAGAGCTTTCCATTGGGACAGAGGAAGTATTTTTTATTGAAATACAAAATAAAAATTTTCCAGAATGCTTTCACAATTTAAAAGCAAATACCGAAAGCAATTTCAAAGAAACCTCTAAGATTGTAAAATACCTTCTCAATATAAGAGCGAACCATGTTATCAATGTCCTGCACAATGCTTTCGGGTTGACCCTCTACAATAAGCCAGTAGATTAACCACCAGGTTATATTCGATAGTAGAATATCCAAAGGAAACAGATATAGGTACCCAAAATTAAATGCAATAAACCAGGGGGTGATAAACTCACCAACAGCCACTTTCGTAAGTCCAGGAAGATCAATCAATGTCAAATTCACAACTGTAATCATCATAAATATGCAAATCACTTATGAGAAGTATGAAGAGGGGCATTCAGAGAAAATTCATTTTCACTCATTCAGGAGCTAAGACTGCAAACACACACTAGAAATTAGAGGCTGCTTATCTGAAGGCATAACTTCATAATTAAAAATAAATAGGACAATGAAGGCCACCAATTTCAACTTTTAGACAAAAATAAAGCTACAAATGACAACCGGCTAACCATATAAGCACGAATTGTGCATCACAGAAGGACCAGTCAAAGTTCTAGTAAATAGCAATGAAGAAATCAAATATTCCAGCATATAGATTCTTGCCCAGCAATTCACTATCTTAATTCATCTTTTACCCACCTTTACCCTCAACTTCAACATCCTAACTCCCAAGTAATCTATGTTCCTTATGTGGAAGGGTTTCTTTCTTTCTTTTTTCCCTCCCTTTTCTCCCTTCTGTTGCAGCAGGGTCCAGAGGGGAGGGTTTGTTCACTGCAACTAAAATATTAGCTTTCGCTATCTCCATAATTTATTTTCTACAATTGTTGCTCAGCTTCAAACAATATCAGAGAAATTCCTAAATCTCAAATTTCTTTGACAACATAAACATGCTAAGTCATTCATTGAAATTAGTATACTTCACTATGCATATAAAATTAGTTTTGCACCAATTAAATATGACTAATTAACCTTCATATCTCACCATTAGGAGAGTGAATGCTGAGATAAATTGGAACAGTTGAAATTGCTTTTGAACGGCCTGTCTCTCGATCAGTCTCATCTGAAATCTCTTTTCTCACAGCAGCTGCACAAAATAAACTAGAGATTTGGTATTCAAAATACACCAAGAAAACGTGAAATGTAATTTCAGAAAGATTTAAACAATTGGGTGACCAATAATATTAATAACTTGGATAAAGAAAGATCAACTATGATACACTGTTTCAGACTAGTAAAAATCTAAATGTACATATGGTGTAACATCAAATTAAAGTAGCAGTTAAAAATTAGTCAAATGTTGTCATGGTTGGATATAAGTCCCCATTTTGAGAGGAAAATGCATTTTTGAATAGTGATTTTTGGAGAATGTGCAGTTAAAAATCATGAAAAAATTTTCGATTTATGTGTAATATTATTTTATTGGAGAATGTGTGGTTGAAAATGAATTTTCAAAAAAATTGGGCTCAAACAACCCCTAATTAATGACTTACCAAAGTCAGTGAACCTTTTTCTTGGAAGATGTCCAAACTCTGCATATTCTCTACCTTCATCAATCCGATGAAGCTGTAGTACAAGAGGACGTCGGGTAACAATGCCTGAGATCATATGTGAAGATCAATTTGATTATTTATAGGCATACATGTGTCATGAAGAATGACACTTTCATAACAGTATAATCACAAAACGGATGTGTTGATATATAGCAGCAAAAGAATTGAAAGCATTAATTACCAGATCCACGAGGTAAAAAGTCCTTTCCCACAATGCTCTCGAGCACTGAAGACTTTCCAGAACTCTACAAAGCGTTAAGCATTGGGATTAGTTACCACAAAATGCTAATGACTAAGGGAACTATAAAACAAAATACATCTTATGAAGAAAAAATAATATAATTAATGGAAAAAAAACATCACGTAATAAAATATTAATGGAGAAAACACATCCTGTAATAAGCAATACTACTAATCCAGACTACACTTTTACATTAGCCCAGCATCCAATGTGGGGTACAAAATCATAGAGCTACACCAGAAGGTCATAAATCATCCATTTGATATAAAGAAATGAAAAGTGATAAAGACAAGATTTAAATGAATACATGTGACTTTGGATGACATAGTACTAAAGCCAGGAAGACCTAGGTTCAAGTCTCACCATTTAGTAAAAATAGGCTTTGATGGGAAAGAGAATGCATCCTACCCGTGAGGGTGGCGTGTTGAAAAAAATAAAAATAAAAAAAAAATAAAATAAAATAAAAAATATATATATATATATATATAGAATACATTTTTATCCAATGTGGGGTACAAAATCATAGAGCTACACCAGAAGGTCATAAATCATCCATTTGATATAAAGAAATGAAAGTGATAAAGACAAGATTTAAATGAATACATGTGACTTTGGATGACATAGTACTAAAGCCAGGCAAGACCTAGGTTCAAGTCTCACCATTTAGTAAAAATAGGCTTTGATGGGATCATGGGAAAGAGAATGCATCCTACCCGTGAGGGGGGCGTGTTGAAAAAAATTAATAATAATAATAATAATAATAATAATAATAATAATAAATATATATATATATATTGAATACATTTTATCTAACAATTTAAGCTTAGCAAATGAAAAGAGTAAATAAAATTATGACGAAGATCTGGAGAAAAGATGATCAAGGAAAAACTACATTTTCACCTTACATACATTAGCACGAAATATACATATTTTAAATTAAAAGAAAATTATAAAACTTAACGAGATTTTCAGACCTGACCACCAACAACGGCGATGGAAGGCAAGGCGTCCCAGAGAGTGGGCAACGCGCTTTCATCGCCATGATCGCCGAGCGCAGTGCACGCTCTCTGCAGTCTGTTCACCAATGCTATGAGGTTCTCCATTGTCGTTTCTTTCTAACCAATCTCCGTGTCCAGGATCAGCGGCGAGTTACCTCCGCGATTCAGTCCACTGAATTTCAACAATATATATCTGAAAAATTAAATCCACCTGATTTCGATCTGATCTTGAATGGAATCAATGTATCGGAAGAATTTATAAAGAGAAAGAAGAATGAGAGTGTCTGCGTGCAAATTGAATTGGGAATAATGGATTTGAGGAAATTTGAAAGAAGAAGCATGTTAGGGGCCGTTGGAGGGTGGGGTCCCGACTTCGTGGCGAAACGTTCATATTTTTTGGACTGGTTCTAGATTCGAATTAAATCAAATTATTTCATATTTCAAATCAATCCATTTCTTGTGATATTTAAAACACTTAGCTACGTAAAATTAAGGCTAATTTGATGGAATTAAAATCAGATTTTTAATAAATTTTGATAAAAATTAATGAAATATATAATAAAAATAATTGTGAATCCTATTATGAAATATGTGATTAAAATTCATTGTTAAATTTGACTTAAATTAAAATTTAGATTTTAATCCCTTTCCAACATTGGCTAATATTTTACAAACACTATTTGGACTTTTTTAATTCACTTTCTCCCATAAATTAATGTTACGCGTAAATACAAAACTTTTTCATATTTTTTAATTACATATTTGTTAAAAAATTACTATTTCAAAACATATTTTCTCTCAAAATCTTTGGAACTCAAATAAAGACTAATTATTCAATTCAATTTTACAATTTGACGGTCAATGTAAAAAGTGGTAAGGGCAATTTTGAGATGGAAGATAAGGAGTGTCGCATTGCTAACAGACGGGGACTGGTGCCGTGCCGTCCTAGTAACTTTGCAGGCCAAAATTGCTAGTTGGACTCATGATTTCATGGGATTAATTTTGAAAATTTGTTAATCCAATTGAGTTTGAATTGGGTGACTTCATTTCTAACTTACTCATGAGAGGATTAATTACTCCATCCATCACTATACTTTAGATAAAGTTTTCACTCAGTCATTAAACTTCAAAAGTTACGCGGTTCATTACTGAACTTTTGAAATAGAAACCCCATCCATCATCAAATGAACTTCTGTTAAAAAACTTGACGGACTTGATGTTGTGAAAAAGCATTACACTTCTATCAAAATCGAGATGGTTATTACAAAAGCATTACTTCAAAATCAACATGGCTATTACAAATGCATTACAAAATAAACCCAACATCCCGGGTTCCATCAAAAGCATTACAGAAGCATCCCATTTGTAAGGGTGGCGATTTGGTGTTTGAGGGGTTCGATTTCCAATTTATCAACGGCGATGGGGTTGAGTTCTTCTCAATTTGGGGGAAATAAGGTCAGTGGTTTGGTTTGTTTAGTATGACGTTCTAATATTTGTAAATTTTTTTTTTTTTCCCACATCACTAGCACCTTTCCTAGATGACTTGAATCACTTGCACAAACATGCCACTCCATGTATTCAGTCCGTCACATCATCAAGTCCGACAAGCTTCTTAACACAAGTTTGTTCAATGATGAATGGGGTTACTGTTTCGAAAACTCAATGATTAACGACTTAGTTTTTTAAGTTTAATGACCTGATGAAAACTTTAAATAAATCTCAGTGATAGTTGGGATAATTAACCCCTTATGAGATGATTATGAAATTTAGTAATAAAAAATGCTTTATCTACGTATATGGTACACGTACAAGCTTAACTTCAAATTTACATCGAGCTCATGTTTGATTTAGATAAAAATTAATTTTTTTAGTAAATTTTGATAAAAATTGATGGAATATATAGTTGAAAAGTTTTGTATCCCATAAAATGTATAATTAAAATTAATTAATGATTTTGACTTGAATTTTAATCCATTTTTAAACTGAACCAGACATAGGCCAAAAGCCACAAAGATTGTGGTGAAATAATTGGGAAAATAAATTCAAGAAATTATAAATTCGAAAAAATTAAGTTCAAGAAACTTGTTCTTGACATCTAATAATTATTAGATTCTCGTTTCAACTAATTTGACTTAATCGCATAAAAGGGATAGTGGAATTTTACCCTTGAATGGTACATAATTCAAGAATTCAAATCATGGATTGATAGGGGTAGATCCATGAATATTATCCAGTGCAGACGGAATTTCATCAAAGGCGGACTTTGAGTTTTCGACCATAGATTTAATGGTGGTAAAAATATAAAAAAATATTACGACAACACTAAAAATAATATAGTTTATAAATTACACTTCTTCCTATTAGTTTTCATACTTTGATATCATTGTACAATGGCTCCAATACCAACCTTAAAAAATATATCTTTCTCTATATAAACAATTATACTATTATCCACTGATCACCCTATCTGATTGCACAATAGTGGTAGCAATCGATAAAATTAACGCTATAGTCAAAAGCTTGTAAACCAATGGCCCTACATTTCTTTGTTATAACTAAATTCTTTGCAAGATCACTAATGCCATTCAACACTTCAAACTCTTTGTTAGAGCGCATGTAAAAAATATAAGTCTCAAGTTGATCATTAAGTATGACGAGATCGACTATAGAAAAATCTTCTGGATCAAATTGAATCAAACCTTTTTTGTCAAAAGAAGAAAATGAATTATCTAGACATAAACAAGCTACACAAAGGAGTAACTCTATATTATCATTTGAGAAATGATCATTCATCTCCTAAAGTTGTAAATCGATAACAGAGTAAAATGAATCTACATTGTAGTGATGTAGATCTATAATTTCTGGAGGATTACACTATGGACGACCCAAAGTGCACGGCGTGCAAACATATCATCCATGTTGAAAATATCAATATAATATTGTTGACAGAATGAACATACTTCTTTCGAAAAGGGATCTCACCCTTCGTCTATCATTACTTAGAGTCAATACTGTTATTTGATTTTGCATTTAATCTACAGCTGATGAGAAGTGTTTTGGGATTTTAAATGAATTATAAAAGGCATTACAAATGAAAGATCAAGATATTGTGTATGCAAGACAATTGGTATTGACAAAAGAATTATAATGTGACATACATCGTGTATCACCAAAACGTTGAATTAATGTTTCTTGATCAAGTCCATGTTCAATTAAAACCTCACATTTCTTGAATGGCTTAATAATAAAATATGATTGTTTTTTCTCAAAAAATATCTCAACATAATTATATTGTGAGACAATTTTGGGAGTGGTCGAGTTGGCGAATTATATTATCTAAAAGTGTGTTGATTTTATGCATGTTGAAAATTTTAATATGTGGAGTGTCTTTTGCTAAATATAAGTTAGATAATGACCATATGCTAGGGATCTAAACCCTATCATGCTAAAAAGAATGATTTTGTACTTGTTGAATTTTATACCTCACTTTGTAGTCTTTTCAACTCGAGTTATTAAATCTATTGGGGTATCTTGATATTCGATACCTTTTGGTCTAAACAATCGAGGAACTATCAATCTAAAATTCGCTACAAGGGTCAAAAAGAAAGTTTAAGGGTGTGAGATCAATTATGGAAAAAAAAAATTTGATTTGGTGAAATTGTATTCGGTATTTGGACTTAGATAAGTGGGTTTGAATTACTTAATACAAATATTCTTGTTGTACCCTCAGTACATATAGCCCTGCTCTACTTAATAAGCTTAAATGTCGAAACACTCATCTAGTGGAGAATCATCACATGACTAGATATTGATATTTTCCGTTAGACCCAACCGAACTAGAGCAAAAAAAAAAA
>CAIGRN010105380.1:0-10058 GCA_903798345.1 Fraxinus anomala | reverse complement strand
TCAACAATTAATTTAATCACAAATTTTATGGGACATAACTTTTCAAAAATATTTCATCAACTTTTATCAAAATTTTAAACGACACCAAATCGAGCTAAACCTAATTCATCAAAGATTAATAAATCTAAAATCTCACCTTCAACATAAGCAAAAGTCAATTGCCACCGACAGCAAGCAAAGGTGAATTAGTGGTTTAACCTAACTTCGTTCCCTTGAAAGGTAAGGCCTAAACTAGGAGTACTGAATCGTTCCCAAAAGAATGAGACCAAATATTTCTTATATTCTTCCTTTGGAATGATTGTCTTGTTACTTTCAGTAATCAAGCACAAGTCTCTGTGCAATAACGAAATATCGTACTTCTCTTCATTTTGTTTAATGAATTAAACTACTTTGCCAGAAAAAATGTAACACCCTGGTTGACATTCTCTCACATTTAATCGGACCCACATAAGACCCACATGAATTAAAAAAGAAAAAAAATTCCCCCACCCCTCCTATTGTGAGGGTCTGTCAGGGAGGGTGTCAAACCCTCCCGGCAGCCCAGCATTGTTCAGTTAATAATAAATAGAAATGAGTGATGAATAGTACTTGTGGATTCATTAAAATGTACTATTGAAAATGAAATTTGATCATCTATAGATAATTTATAAGTTTTGTCAAACGGACACCACTCGTGATTGTTTATACACATTATGACATACAATATACTTTATAAAGTTTTTCAAGAAAAAGAAAAAATTAAATGTTGAAAACATTGAGATTGTAATTAAATATGTATACAAGCTAGGCCTAGGCAAAAAAAACTGAAAAACTGACCAAATTGTAGTTTATTGGTTTGGTTTGGTTTTATTTAATGGTGGGTCGGTTCGGTCATAGTTTAAAACTTCAAACCGATGGTTAATCATTTCAACCTACTGACACATGTTCTCATTTCATTTTATTTTTTGGGAAAATATAAAAGTCAACATCAAAAACTTAATTCAATCTACCTCTTTGAATAGTCTTGTTAAATACTATATGGATACTTTGTTTTATGAAGATACTTTCAAGAAATCATTGATATTATTTTATTTCCTTTACAAACATTGTCTTTGCTTCGATTGGTAGGCCATTTTTTAGTAAATTTTTTCTTTATAGCATATTTTATTTTTAATAAGTCCAATTTCTAAAAATGCAGGTTGAGATAATGATTATGGACATATGGTTATCTGTTAGTTATAATGTTGAATCTTTTAATTACATGTTATGTTCTAATTCGTTAATTACAACTTACGTGTTGTGAAAATGCAGATTGAGATAATAATTTTCATTCTTTGAAAATTGAAATTTCAAAGCTGTTTTTAGTTGCTACAAGTTGTAACTCAAATAAAAAAGTGTATAAATCAACAAAGTCATATGTACTCTAAGTGAGTCTAAAACTCAAGACAATTTTTTTTTTTTTTTAAAGTTCAATATGAACAAAAGCTCAAACTAATTAACCAAACCAAAAGAGCTAGATTGGATTTCTTTGGGTTGAAATTTAACCAAGTTGACTAATTTGGTTTTGGTTTCGGATTAGGGTCGAAACCAACCCAGACCAAATCGTACCCAGGTCTTATTACAAACTTTGACCCGCAATTTACAAAACGTCCATTCGTCTACGTACATGTATCTTATGGTAAACAAGGTTGTTACGAAGTGAGATAATTTCTGAAGTGAAATTACCATTTTTAATTCCTAATCGATAATATTAGTAAAAATATATATCATCTTAGTTAATTCAATTAAAAAGTTACTATATGGTGCAAAAATATTACATGATTGTTCGATAAAGTTTTGTTTGCTAACAAAGTTAGTTAAATTTTATTTTAGCAACACATTTTATGGAACTCAATCTATTATGCCTCGCCACCGAGATTCAAGTCAAAGTACCATGTAACAAACCACGTGGACAGAAAAATCAACAAAGACCATATGGTCAAAAGTGAAGAAATCATATGAATGGCTGAAACTCTTACGTCGAAGCACTGCCGAAACGGCTGAAGTGCACTAATCCGAAGCGCTGTATAAAAGATGGACAAAGTCGAAGCTCTTCACGCGGAGAACCTTTCTCCAAGGCCCTTAATTCACCCGAAGCTCACGAAACTGAAGTTGTCTCTTACAAGATCCTTAGATAATCAAGTGTATAATAAAGAATGTCAGATGTGTAAGCCTATTGTATAGGGAGGCTGACCTATTGTCAATGTATTTATTGTATGATAGACAGTGATGTGAAGTCTCAGTCAATGAGATGAGGCCACATGGTTCTGATCCAACAGACACCACGTCGGTCGAAGCACTATAAATAGGCCTTCCTTGTAACTGGAAAAGGGTTGTATTCTTGAACTTTAAACTCTTGAATCCTTGATCCTTACTAATTCAAATGATCATGCAAATTCTATACATATAATCTAACTTTTCCATACGCATGAGTTTGATCTTTTTATTGGTTTACTTTGTTATTCAATTGGTTATTGTTGTTAGCGTAATCATCTTTGTTCCATCCGCTGGTGCTTGAACACTTGTCTCACGCCTGAAGCGTCTCCCGTATTCAAGTTCATCCCGCTTCTTACCGGTACTCTGATCCATAAGTTGCTTGAGTTGGCTGAGTGGGCCCGACATCTGTTGTCCACGTAAGCATTACATTTTTTTGGGTCAACAGATTGGAACCATCTGTGGGAAACCATACATTTTAACCATGAAAGTCTCGTGGGAAGAAGCCAGTTGTAAGCTAATTGAAAGGAATTTCCTAACCTTTGAAAAGGGAGTGTTCTTGAAGAAAGAATTGTTGGAAAATCCAAAAAGAAAATCGTTAGTTCAAGATCAGTTCGATCCTTGAAAAATGAAGCATCTAGCCAGAAAAAAGCTTGTTGACATGAGAATCGGGGTTGAAAGATGGTTTGAAAAACGTAGAAAGACATGTCCTCTCTGAGGGAAGTTTCCCTCTAAAGGAAGTAGGTCCCCACCAATTGGGCCCAAGCATTGGGAACGAGTTGGGTGGGGGCCAACCCGTATAACCTAAGTACGGCTCTAAAGAAATGATGTAAAGGTAGGCGAAACCCAACCTTTAGGAGGAACTCGTTGATGACAACGCAGCCCTGCCATAGAAAGCATGCTCACTCATCAGGAGTGGGAGAGAGGAGGTCTATGTCATATGGAATACAGTATTTTTCCTTAAGGTTGGTTAGGTGGATCAGATTTACAGATGATGGGATTTTGGCGGTCCCCCAAGCTATTTCATTGTTTTTCCTACTCCCCTCCAGAAGGCATCACACTTTGTCTAGCCTGAATGGCTCGGACCAAGCCTACTGTACTAGTGATTTCAACCCCCATTTCAGTAGCTACTTCTCTAATATCTACGTCTCCTGCAGCAGAATTAGAAAGTGCCATTGATTTAGATTTCTAAGTTTAAAAAAAAAAGACACTTACGAGTTTAAGTGCAGAATGTTAAAGGAAAAACCTCCAAAAGTTACGAATGCAAGAAGAAAGAACGAAAAAAAAATTTGGTTTAAGGAATTTGAGTGATAAATGCGTGAAAGACAGTGATTTTCTGCCATGGATACTCGCCTTTTATAGGCAGAGGCTTGCAATCCCAGTTGTTGGATGTCAATCCAAATCATTTGACCATTCATTTGAAGTTTTAATCTGAACCGCTCAATACGTCAGCCGTTTTGACTTCTACAGTCTAGATTAGACTGTCTGCCTGACACACTCTCATGCGCTTGAACCTTACAAGACGTGTGCACGACAGCCATCATTGCACATTAAATGCGGCAACGATTGCGTGCGTGGGAAGTTGAACCGCTTCAACTGCTTTTTCTTGAAAACGTGCAAAGACAGCAAATCATTTGGGCACAATATTTTAGGATGCATCGTGTCTCCCAAATGTTTTAAAATCAGGCTCCTTGTAATTAGCAAACTTACGACCTAGCAAGGGTCAGAGCCACCTCTCATCACCCAGTTCGGATAAGGCTTCGGATGTGCAAAGGCACTTAGGACGATACATCCTCGAACTTAATTCGCTTCGCTGACACTCCTCAGAATTGTTCCAAAAAAAGAAATATCTCAAAATATGCAATTTCGAACAACATTAGCAGGTATTTTGCATAAGTCAGGTACATGTAAATTCTAACTACAACATAAATGTGTATATTTGGACTTGGGGGACTATTGTGATATGGTAAAAATCATCCCCCACCAATTTTATATATATATACAAGTTTATGCATTACATAAATAATCATACCTAAACTTGGGGGACTATTGTTACGCCTCGCCACCGAGACTCAAGTCAAAGTGCCACGTAGCAAACCACGTGGGCAGAAAAATCAACAAAGACCCTATGGTCAAAAGTGAAGAAATCATATGAATGACTGAAACTTTTATACCTAAGCACTGCCTAAATTGTTGAAGTGCGCTAATCCGAAGCGCTATATAAAAGATGGAAAAAGTCGAAGCTCTTCATGCGGAGAACCTTCCTCCGGGGTCCTTAATTCACCTGAAGCTCAAGAAACTAAAGATGTCTCTTGTAAGATCCTAGGATAATTTTTAGAAATTATTGATGTAACGTTTGTAATAAAGAATATCAGGTGTGTTAGCCTATTTTATAGAGCGGCTGGCCCATTTTTAATGTATTTATTGTATGATAGATAGTGATGTGAAGCCTCGGTCAAGGAGATGAGGCCACGTGGTTCTGATCCAACGAACACCACGTCGATAGAAGCACTCTAAATAGACGATCCTTGTAACTGGAAAAGGGTTGGATTCCTGAACATTAAACTCTTGCATCCTTGATCCTTAATAATACAAGTGATTTTGCAAATTCTATATATATATCATCTAGCTTTTTCCATATACACGAGTTTGATCTTTTTAGTAGTTTACTTTGGTATTCAATTGGTGATTGTTGTTAGCGCAATCATCTTTGTTCGAACACTTTTGTCTCACGCCGTGAAGCATCTCCCGCATTCAAGTTCATCCCGCTTCTTACCGATACTCAGATCAAAACTCGTCGAATTTGCTTGAATTAGCGTAAGTGGGCCCAACATCTGTTGTCCACGTAAGCATCACCTTTTTCGGGATCAACACAATCTATAAACTTTTATAAAAAAATTTGACAATATAATACGGCTCTAAGAACCTACCATTATTGAGGTAGCTTTTACAAGACCAAATTTATACACGTTATAGTATATCTTTCTTTAAAAGCCAAATAAAAGTTGTTCCTTTTTATGGCATTTTCGACAGTATGAGTCTATAACTCTTTATGTTGTCGGAAAAAGACAGAAAGAAGTCGTTTTTAAGCTTTTGAGCTAAGTCAAACATGCTTGGCAAGCTTAAAATAAATATTTAAGATTGAAAAAAGTGTTTTCCGAATAAGGGGTTAAACCCCTTTTTACTACCCTAAAATGAATGCGGCCTTTTTTGGTACGAACAACTTCCATTGTTTACTTATTCCTTTTTGCAAGAACTGTTATGGGTCAAACCCTTATCACATGGGATATTCTCACAAGTCGAATGGAAAGAATTAGGGGAAGAAAGACCCATAACAAGGAATGAATGGTGAGATGGAAAGGTCTCTGGTATGGATTTCTTAGTCGAGCCTGGCCTTGTGTAGTAAACCCCCTACTGGCAGTCGTAAAGTAGTCCCCGCTAACTTGCTAACTCACTTCCTCTCCAATGGAAAGTACAGCAAAATGGGTAGGTTCTGTCTCATAGACACTGCAAATTTTTCTTCACTTATTTGCTTGTAGTCAACTTAAGTGTAAGAAGACTTTTCAAGCTTTAACCTAATGATCGGAAGTTTGAATTGGTGTTCCAATTACACAGTCATTTTACTCGGAGAAAGTCCCACAACCCTCGTACAATTCTATTATTAATGCATTTCATAGATTCCTTGGTGAGAAATTTAAGGGCAGACCTAATTTCTTAATTAATTTAGATCGGCTTGCAAGATTTGTGCTTATTAAAAATGTTTAATAACTATGACAATTGGGAGAGGTTGGTGGAAGTCGTGCTTAAGAGAGAAGAAATACGTCAAATTGCTTTTTAGATGACTCAAGGGAATCTAGCTTCAACACCATTTCATCATTCGATTGCAATTTCGAGTACAATTGTAGATGTCGAGGATTTGGAGATATTTCAACCGTTTGATCATCATCAGGACATGATGATATCTCCATCAGTTACATCCCCAACATATAAATCCAAGGTAGAACTGCATGGATTGAGGCATTATAGTAGTTGTGTTTGATGATCCCAATATAGGTCGAGCTCGAGCTCGTACCCTGATGAGTGCCTTGACTATTTGGCCACAACCCTCATGATCTCCTCGGGTTCATCATCCGATTTCAGTTTCGAGTCAATTTCTAGTACAGTTGTAGACGTCGAGAATTTGGAGTTATTTCAACCGTTTGATCATCATCAGGATATGATGATATCTCCATCAGTTACATCTCCAAGATATAAATCCAAGGTAGAACTGCATGGATTGAGGCATTATAGTAGTCATGTTTGATGATCCCAATATAGGTCGAGCTCGAGCTCGTACCCTGATGAGTGCCTTGACTATTTGGCCACAACCCTCATGATCTCATCGGGATTGTTTCTCCTCGCCCCATTAGGTCTTCCTCAAGTTTACGGTCAAACCTCGTATCATGCAATCCCTAATTTATTAGGACTCTCCTTCATGTCAATGCTTATCCAAATCTAAGAAATTGAGTCTTGGTGATAATATGTTACATCAGCTTGAAAGGTTCTACTACCAGAGTTATATCTTTATCCAAACACATGGGTGATATAAAACCAATCAAGTTGCAACTTCTAATTACGGTGGAACTCCTAGGGATTTTAACAGTGTAATCCTACCAAGAATGCACTACCTACCTCTATAAATACAGCACTCCAATTGATTACCAATGTACATTTTTACATAATTTTCAAGATATATTTTTCACAAATTCTCTCTCTGACTTAAACATCGAATGGACGACGATGACATACCTTGACACCTTTGTTTCAGGTACCGAAAGATCTCGTTCGTGGTCATTTTCGATCGTCAAACTCGAAAATTAGCAGGTACAATTTTTGGTAGCATCATTAACGCCGCCTGTGAAAATACTACCAAAAGCCATGATCAACACACATTCAGGTCTTCCTCCAGCAAGCTCATCTACACCAAACCTACCACCTATTGCGGAGCCCACAGCTCATCAAGAAAAATCATCGACAACACCAACTCCCTAACCACAGGTGGTTATCACGGGTGCCTTCGAAGAACTTCGTCAACAAGTTGCAATACTGACTCAATTACTAAGCCAGAGAAATGCTCATCCAGTGTAGGTACATCCGTCGGCACAACAGCAGGACAACCATGAGGGTTTATGACTAATGCTTGAGCTCGGGATACTCGCGAAGTCCATGGCAATGGTAGATTTGGGGCCTCGGGCATACCCCCAATGGCCTCATCCTCAAGGTTGGTTACTATAGACTCAAGCAAACTAGCCAGGCTCATACAGGATGGAATCACTGCTGGACTGCAAAAGAACACCCAAGGAATGACATGATTTATCCTTAACATGCATTTCACACAGGAAATGCTTTCCTATACGCTCCTAGACAGGTTCAAACTCTCCCGCATGAAGGAGTATGATAGGTCAACAGACCCTATCAACTATCTCAACATATATACGAACGTCATGAATCTATAGGTAGTACCAGATCCCGTGATGTGTAAAGCTTTTCCCCAAACATTGACTAACACTACCAGGGATTGGTTTTCTACCCTAGTGCCCAACTCCATTGCTTCATTTTATGACTTGACTGACAAATTTTCCACCTTCTTTGCTAGTAGTAAACGCATCACGAAAACAGTCGCTTCCTTCATGCAGCTTTATCAAGGACCGAATGAATCCTTGCGTAACTTCATGACAATGTTCAATAAGGAAAGACTTCAGATACTTGGCCCTCACATAACAGCAGCAATCTCCGCCCTCACGTATGTCATAAGATGCGAGGTATTCAAGATGTCTAAGTCAAAAAACCCACCGAAATCCGTGACCGAGTTCCTTACCCGAGTAGAAAAATATATTAATATGGAGAAAACATTGAACCTGAGGAGAAACTCAAACATAAAAGACAACATGACTTTAATCCTCGTCTAGAAGCTCACAAGAACAAGCAGAGGTAGAAGACGTAGCCGACGTCACTCACTCAGCTGAACCTTCTAGGTTTAACATTCTAATGGAGATCAAGGATATGAAGGAGCTCAAATGGCCTTCAAGGATGCAGTCCCCTCCTAATACTCGAGACAGGAGCAAGTATTGTGATTATTATCGAGATCATGGGCACACAGCGAAGAACTGCAAAGCCCTCCAGCGAAAGATTGAGGCTCTAATAAAAGGGAAATTCCTAAGTTCATACTTCAGTCATGACAAGCGCTCGAGGAACGATCATGATAAGAGGAAAGGTCCCGATGAAAGAGGGAATGACAAGTCGACAACAGGAACCATTAACATTATTGTCGCGGGTATAGCTTCAAGAGACTCGAATAGTGGGTGTAAGTAGTATGCGAGAAAGTACACCCCGAGCTCAAGACAAATTCCTGATGACATGGAAGAAATTACATTCTGGTCACAAGATATGGAAGGCTTATCATATCATCATGATGATGCCTTGGTCATTTCAGCAATCATAGCCAATTTTGAGCTAAAGAAGATTTTGGTTGACAACGAAAGCGCAATCAACATACTCTCTCATGAGGTATACTCTAGGATGGGTATTTTGACCAAACAGCTCAAAGCCATTAAAACCACACTTCAAGGATTTGGAGGCAGTACGATCATCCCGGAGGGTGTCGTCAATCTTCCCCTTACATTAGAATCGAATCAAAAGTAGGTGACTAAAATTACATCATTCCAAGTAGTGTGTACTTTGATGGCTTACAATACCATTCTTGGAAGGCCATTGCTTAATAAGATCAGAGCTATTGTTTCTACTTCCCACTTTGCTATGAAGTTCCCTACGAATAATGGTGTATGGGTAGTGCGTGGAAACCAATCAGCTGCTAGACAATGCTACATTATCCCAAAGTGCACCTTTGGGGTAGCCTCAAGCAAGTTATTAGGCTTCATGATCACGCATAGGGAAATTGAAGCCAATCCGGATAAAATACAGACCCTGACCTCCATGGAGTCCCCTAGGAGCAAGAAAGAGGTGCAAAAACTGACGGTTCGGGTCGTCGCCTTAAACGGGTTTATGTCTCTTGCTGCGGATAAACGCTTCTCATTTTTCAAAGCTCTCAGGGAAAATCATAACTTCGAATGGAACAAGGATTGTGAGAAGACATTCCAGGAGCTCAAGCAAACATTGGTAACCCCCCCATTTCTCACGAAGCTAGAATCTGGGGATACTCTATTGTTGTACTTGGCAGTTTCTCAAAATACGGTAAGTGGCGTATTGGTGAAAGTGGTCAACAAAGCTCAACAACCAATTTACTACGTGAGCAAAGTATTATTTGATACAGAGACTAGGTATACATTGGCCGAGAAGCTAGCTCTTTCCGTGGTGGTGGCGGCACGAAAATTATGACAATATTTCCAATCTCATCCAATTGTCGTACTCAGGAATCAACCACTCAAGCACATACTCCAGAAACCCGACGTGTTCGGTAGGCTATTGAAGTGAGCTATTGAACTTGGTAAATTTGACATCGAGTTCAAGCCCTGACCCTTGATCAAAGTACAGGCCTTGGCTGACTTCATAGCAACATAGACGCACGAGAGATATTTGTAGATGTAGCATCGAACTCCTTGGGCTCGGGTGTAGGAGTCATATTCATCAGCCAAGATAGACATACAGAAATACAATGTGCACTCCGATTTGAATTTGATGCTACGAACAATGAGGCAAAGTATGATGCAGTTATAATCGCACAAGAGCTTACCATTAATCTTGAGCTTGAACACAAAACTTTTCAACGATTCACAATTTGTGGTGGCCAGGTTGAGAGGATATTTGAAAAAAAAAAAAAAAGATAAGAA
>CAIGRN010105373.1:0-14423 GCA_903798345.1 Fraxinus anomala | reverse complement strand
GATCGAGTCGGGACTAGTCGAGCCTACAAGCGGTTCGATTTGTTTGTGACCCGTATCACCAGACGATGCACTCAGCTCGTGAAAGCTAATATAAGCTTGGCTTGAACAATGGTTTGTCTCAACACGAGCCCAACTCATCCATAAATAGAGTCGGGACTATTTGAGCCCGTGTCACCCATATCATCGGACGATGCACTGGATAGATTGTATTCCCATTTTCATTAGGCCGGATGTTGAGGTTGATTTGATTTAACCAAAGTTGCAGTTTTCGTTTCACTCTAAAATAAGAAAAAAGAAAGAGAAAAAAAAANACCCATATCATCGGACGATGCACTGGATAGATTGTATTCCCATTTTCATTAGGCCGGATGTTGAGGTTGATTTGATTTAACCAAAGTTGCAGTTTTCGTTTCACTCTAAAATAAGAAAAAAGAAAGAGAAAAAAAAATCTAGCCACAGATTTCTGTTGTGTTTAGGGTAGGTAAAGAAATTGGTGGCAAATAACTCTGAAATGTGCCCCCACCCCCACCCACCACTTTAAAAGGATGAAAAAAAAGGGACCCAACTTCATTTTGAACGATACAGTAGCCGTTGACCATTAGAGTATGTTTGACCTCATTTTTTCAAAACTTCTTTTTAATTATACATTCTCCTATAAAATAATTTTATACGTAAATCGAAAATTATTTTTTTACTTTTTAATCACATATTCTCCAACAAAACACTATTGTAAAATGCATTTTGACAAAAAGAAAAAAAATGGGATTCAAACAAAAACTTAATAAAGGTTCCATAAAATTGTATCTTCAACACCGCTCAAATGTAAAAGCGTTCTCTTTCTAGTACATCAGCTGCTAAAGTAGTTGAATTAATTAATTACTATAGCTCAAGCACTTAATTCATTGTGGTTGTCATCTATGGTTCTTTTGAAACTAGATGCTTTACGTTATTTGCCAAAAAGCAAATATATTGTTCATTTATCTCATTGATCACGGATTATTTTAGGTGTATTATTGAAGATTCTATATATGTTTTTGTGAATTCATATAAGAGGCTATTTTTTGGTGCTCTTCTTGGTTACATAACGTTAATTTCAATCAACAATCACTCTAGCCTGAAACTTGTCTCCAATAAGTTCTATCTACAATTAAATGAAAAATATAAATCTACATAAGAAATATAAATTTTACTGAGTTAGTATATCTAACAGAGCTTCTGAATTTAGACAGAGCTTTAGATGATATTTGTTTTTTTCTTGTCACATTAGCTTGACAAACTTCCCAATTGCATTGGAGATGAATTTTCTTAAAACATTAATTATTGAATAATGCTATTCATGGGCACGATATATCATGGCAATAAACAACCTATGAATAGCATTACTCTTGATTATTTTGCTCACGGCAAATTTTTTTAGCCATCTAAGGAGGCATTGGTCCAATGGATATGCTTTTATTTTCCTTACCTCATTTGATAATTTCTATTTAATTATCAATAACGTAAGATTAGCCCCTGTTTGATCCACATTCTTGAAAAAATGCATTCTTCCTCTATTCATTTCAATTACATATTTATCAATAAAATAATATTACACGCAAATTCAAAACTTTTTCTCTTATTTTTTAATCACATATTTTCCATCACATCACTTAAAAAAATGCATTCTTTTCCTCACAATGTGCATCAAACACACTTTTAATCTTTAATCCATAAGATAGAACTTTATGTGCATCTAGTAGTTACATTTATTATGCATACAAGAGGACAGTTGGGAAAACAAGCTGTTGAGTGATAAATATTCAAGGACAAAGCCCTAATACATCACCAAGAACACAGACCTCAGATGGGGTGAGGTGATGCACTTTTATATAGATGCAAGTAAACCAATGTTCATAATAATTTCTGCTTTGTTCAAACCATAAAAAGAAAAAAAGAAATGGTTCATCCAATTTATGAAGCTAATGAGAATAATCCTTATGGAAATCTCACAAGGCAAGAATTCTTCAAGAAACACCAAATACTCCACCAAGAGAGCTTCATGTTGAACAAAAGCAACATGAAAATCTACAACCAGTCATGGCAACCTGCCGACTCAGCTCATCAGCTTAAAGGGCTCGTAGGGATGATCCATGGTTACACATCAGAGAGTAGCTGGCTCTTTGAACTCAATGCAGTAGCCATAGCCAAAGCTGGATTCTTGGTTTGTGCTCTTGACCTTCAAGGCCATGGCTTTTCAGAAGGTCCACCTGATCACATCCCTGATATTCACCCCTTAGTTTCTGATTGCATTCAGTACTTCGACTCGGCTCGAGCCACTCATCCAAAGCTTCCACCTTTTCTCTACGGTGAATCATTAGGCGGCGCACTTGCCATACTCGTATGCTTGAAGCAAAAAACTGCATGGAAAGGCTTGATATTGAGTGGAGCCATGTGCAAAATTTCAAAGAAATTCAAACCTGTATGGCCTATTGAGAAATTCCTCCCTGCAGCTGCTTTTGTTGCACCCTCTTGGAGGATTGTGATCACTAAACCTCCAGCTAGTAAATCATACAAGGAGAAATGGAAGAGAAAACTAGTCGACCGGAGCCCGAACCACCGGACTTCGGGGAAGCCGACCGCGGCATCTGCATTACAACTTCTGAAAGTTTGTGAATTTGTAAAGAGGAATTGCCATGAATTAGAAGTGGCTATGCTGGTTTTGCATGGGGGTGATGATAGAATATGTGACCCTAATGGTGCTAAATTCCTATATGAATCAGCAAACACTGAGGACAAGAGTCTGAAGATTTTCCAAGGCATGTGGCACCAGTTGATTGGTGAGCCAAATGACAGTGCAGTACAAGTGTTTAACACTATAATTTCGTGGATAGAAAAGAGAGCTGATCAATATTTACCCAAAAATATATGAGCAATTCGAAAAAATTGTAACACAATTTTCTTTTACGTATGTGCGACTTTCTTGTGTGCCACTTTTTTCCACCATGAAATCTCTCAATTTCTAGCAACTTAACGAAAGAATGAACACAGAAAAAGTTAAATTACAAAGGATTAACTGTGTCTGAATCCAATTTGAGATTCTCCATAGGCTTAACTTTGAGATTCAATTCCCATTGATATGGGGGAGTAGATTAAACCGAACAAATTTGACTCTTGAGAAAGACTTGAACTCGATCATGAATACAAGTGTCAAATTTGGCTAATGTGTTCAAAGAGAAGCGTCCATTTGTGGATTAGAGTTATTTGGGCCCGCGGATTAACACCTCAAGTTTGACTCTTGGAAAGGTTTTGAAAGCATAATCGATGAGCTCGAGTGATATAGTAATGTTATTTGAGCGAACTTCTACCAAATTCATTGTAATTTTGTTAATTGTAGGCACAATTAGAACATGGATGCAATTGATGAAAAAAAGGGTGTTTTGAACTAATTTAGAGTCATTTCGAATCAATTAAAGAATAATAGGATGGCACAAAGAGTGATAACAAGCAAAACGAAGAGCTATTGAACGAAAATCGTAAGTTTGGGAATGAAATTCAACTTTTTAAACGTTTAGGGGACTAAATTGTGCATTGTTAGAACTTAAAATGGACCGATTTTGAAGGATTATGAATTTTGAAGACCAATCTGAAATATTGGTATCAAAATTGAAGTTTAGGATAAAAATGGACCAAAATCGGACAAAAACTTGATTTGGGGAGCAAAATACAACTTTTCGAAAAGTTCAATGTTGACTACGGTCAATCAGTGTTTGCCGTGATTAACCGCAATGTGCGAATCATGGTGGATCGCGATCTTGACTGTGGTCCAGCTCGGTTCGGCCCACCCGGCCCAATCTACTTTTTAAATGCCCTTTTATGTACGTCTTTAGTTTTCTTGATCCATTTAAACTCTTATTGAAGTCATAAAAAGAGGGTTACATCATAAAAAAATAGAGAGAAAATTAGAGAGAGAAAAATCAAGGCAGAAATCAAGAACTAATGTTTTGAAGTTCTTGGCTAAGAGGAAGAAGATTTTTTGTGTAAGATTTTCATCTCTTTTTCCATTTTTTTAATTATAAAAATCGGTGATGTGATCCAAATATTTTTTGTGTTATTCTTTTCCTATGACGTGCAACTAAACATTAGTTAGGATGAAATATTGTAACCTAATTTTTGAACTCTAATTTTAATTATGATGTTTTGATTTCCAATTGATGTTTATGAATTATTTTTACTTATTTTCTTAATATTTTGAATTATTTGATCACTAATTCATTGATTTGTGAAATTTCATTATGTCGAGAGAGGTGAGTTATTTGTTTAGACAACATAGTAAAAGATTGCAATTTGGATAAAAATGATGTCGCGACAATTAATTGAATTATTTGGTGATTGAATGCTCTTAAAGCTTATCTTGATCCACACAAAGATATAGTGAGTTGGATTAATTAAGTATGATTGATTTAAACTCGATAGATGTAAATCAATTAATTTAAAAGAACTCAACTCAGTACATGATTGTGTGATTCCATTGTACGGATCGTGATAAGTAATTGACGATCGTTAACCTTTAGTAATTTTCACACTTATATTCTTAATTTTTTTTCTTCATCGTATTCTTATTTTTAATATTTTATTAATGAGAAAATAATCCTTAATTATGATTTACGACCAAAAATATTGTTAACATGCTTTAAAATGAAAATAAAATATTTAATCTCATTTTTTCATTATTATTAGCCCCCATTTGACCCTCATTATTTTCCATTAAATTATAATCCTTTTTTTCTCTTCTTATCAACAACATATTCTCCAATAAAATAATATTACCCAAAAAATTTTTTTTTTAATCACACATTCTTCAAAAAAATTATTATTTATCTCATTATAATATGGAATAATTGGGCCAAATGGACGCATATTATTATTATTATTATTATTATTATTATTATTATTTAAAAGTATAATGTGCTTTACTCTATATTGAAAAAAATCTTGGAGAGAAATCATAATCAATAACAATTTATGTTAATTGGAGAGTAAGAATGTGAGTAAAAAGTTTGAGATATAAATGTGATAATTCATGTGCCAGGAACAGGATTTGAACTGGTGACACGAAGCTATGTGCAATGATTGTGAACATTTCGTGTAATTAAAATGTGTTATAGTTATTAAAAATTTTGGTGTAAATATATTTATCTTAAAATGAATTTTGGATCCAAATATCATACCTATAAGACTCAGTATTTACTATTAATTTTATCTTAACCTAGCTCCAACCTAAATTAATTCAGTAACTAATTATTAAAGTCAAGAATTTATGTTTATAACTAAATTAATCTAATTTATGAAAGTTTAACGAGTTTGTGAGGATCTTTTTGGGATTAAGTAGTTAGGAATTCTAATTTTACTTAGGTTATTTAACATTTATCTAATCCAACTTCATTCATCTCGTTTTTCATATCTATTAACAATCGAATTAATCAATTTTAATTAGTAATCTCTCGAGCAAAAAAAATTCAATTTTAATAATTCAATTATGATTACATAAGTTATAAAGTATCTCTTGATCTCTTATTGAAATCTGTATTATTTATTACACAAACTAGACAATATATTTCATCTCGATTTCAATATCATCCTTAAACGATGAAATTGGTAATCAAACAATTGAATGTTAATTAATTACACAATGAACAATTAATACATAATCAAATTGACATGTACTGAGTTAAATGAATATTAACTTAAGTTACGTCATTCATCCTAACAATAAGAAATTTATCCAATTCTATTATTGAAATTAATTAATAAAGGATGAAAAATCATCGGTTTCAATACAATGAACAAAGAAAATAACCAAAATAATTATTGTTCTTTAGCACCCAAATTCAACACTGATTTTCAACTCTTCCTTGACTGATTGTATATCTTTCGATCAATTATGTTTTTCAATCTTCGACTCCCCATATTAAGGTACAATTCTTGAGAAGTTACGTATATGGATGTTTAATCCCCGTTTGGTGGCCATTATTTACCAAAAATTATGTTTTAAATAATGATTTTTTTTATTTTTTATCATGTATAGTTAAAAAATAGAAAAAAATTTAAGTTCATGTACAGAGTATTTTAGTGATAATTGCAGCAGTGATCCCAAACCTTTGGATTTTTCGTAAACTTTACCTTAATCTTCACTTTGTGCTACTTACATATCAAATATTTCAAAAATTAGCATATGAGATCGAAATGGATGATTTCTATTAGTTTGAGTGTTAGATAACCCAATAAATTAACTTTGGGTGAATACAAGTAAATTATTCAAGACAGTGATGCCCACTCTGACTGGGTTTCTTGTGTTTGATATTCTCCCAATACGCTTCATCCGATTATAGTTTATGGGTCGTGGGATAGGACAGTGAAAATTTGGAATTTGATTAATTGTAAGTTGAGATTCACCTTGGCTGGGCATACCGGGTCGGTTAATACGATGGCTATTTCGCCTGATGGGTCCCTATGCGCGAGTGGTGGGAAAGATGGGCTGTGTTGCTACTGAAGCCAACACTAAGATTTGGGGCTTGGGTTTGTTGGCGTGTGAGGAAGACGAGGGAAGAATTAGGAAGGAGATGATGGCGGGAACAGTGGCAAAATTGGTGGAGGAGGCAGTGAGGTGGTGGTGGCGGGGAAGGGTAATAAAGAACCCAACTAGTTTTGGGTTTAGGAGGAGGTAGGGGTGTGGGGGTGGGAAGGAGGAGGAGAAGAAGAAGAATAGTGATCGTTTTTGAATTTTAGTTTTTTAATTTTAATTCAAAGTTACCATTTTACCCCTTTAATATAGTCAAAATCAATTTATTGGGTTAACTAATGAAAATTATTAATTTGGACCCTATGTGCTAATTTTTGAAAGGTTTGGGACTGTGAATGGTACAAAGTAAAAGTTAAGATAAAGTTTGCAAAACATTCAAATGTTTTGGATCATTACTGTAATTATTCTAATATTTTATTATATGAATGTGTGATTAAAAATAAATATTGTAAAAAAAAAAAATTAATTTAAGGGCCATCAAATATTGGCTTAATTTTACCTCAAAATTGTATCTCTAGCATCCCCCCTTTATTTTCCGTCAAAAGCGAAGTGCTCAAAAGTGAAAGGAATTGGAGTTTGATAATAATTAGGAGTTCTGAACAAAGTATATGGACCGAAATAGCATAGGTCTGAAGATTGGGGACTCGCGATGTGAATACTGAATTCTGTTAGTTGTTCTGACCCTGTCCTCCTTTATTTTCACTACAAGTCCTTTTACTTCCAAATTGATATATTAGTCCTCAATTGCAGATTTTATCCAACTTTAATCATTTTTTGATAGATTCTTATTCCTTCTCGTCCGTTCTTATCTAATACCGAATTTTCTCCTAAAGCAATCAATTAACAAGTATAATTAAGCATTAAATTCAACATAAATACTTCGGACGTGTTTGAGCAACATTATTTTGGAAGAATATTTTTCAATTAACAAGTATAATTAAGCATCAAATTACTACTTTTTGGATGTTTTATTAACAATTTTTCCATGGAAAATATTTTTCAATTTTTGGTCATGTGACTGCATTTTCCTCAAAATCAAGAAAAATATTTTTTTTAGGGAGCTGTGGTTTTTATTTTCCAAATAATTCAATCTCTCTTTTTTTTCTCTCATCTATCACGTATCTCTAATCTATTCACCAACAAAAAATAGACAAGTATAATATTTTTTAGGTTAAAAACAAAATCAATCAAATATATTTAGCCCTTCTATGAGCCCTATTTTGGGGTTAAAAATGTATTTTGGAATAGTGTTTTGATGAGAATGTGAGATTAAAAAATAAGATTTTTTTTTTTTTGTATAAAATTATTTTATTGGAGAATTTGTAATTGAAAATGAGTTTTGATAAAATAAGGCTCAAACAAGGGTTTAATTAATAATTTCCATATAAATAAGTTATAGGCAATTGAATTAACTAGAATTTTATTATCTTTTCATGCAAATTCCCTACTTACAATCAAACGCACCATAATGATAATTGCCATTCAAGAAATTCTAAAAAATTGGTTATGTAACACATTTATTTACTAAAATTAACTTTTGTTATATAATTGGTAATTCTATTTGCATGATGGATTAATCTATTTGTACATTCTTCCTCGACATCTTGGATGATATTCTCTTATGTGTAGAAAATTTGATCATTGATTGAAAAGAATGTTAAATTCAATGTACAAAAAGCTGTCAAAACACACAATGTCATCCGTGATGTCAAAATTGATGTACACCAAGCAAAACTCTTGCTTGATTAACGTCATATATTATGTAATAAGTGTAAAATCTTTACATCGACTAATGATCATCAAAGCGATGAAAAATAAGATTAGAGTTAAAGGAGTTATTTGAAATTTCCTAATTGAAATCACGTTTTACATTGAAAATCAATAATTTCACAATATGGACACAACAATATGCAAAGGGTCAATGGGTTGATGTATTTGTAATGGATGACGGCAAATGAGTCACCAATTATGTAATATTATATAACTTTAATGATTAAATGAATCACGAAAATACTTTCATCGCCATTTTGAAATCTTGCTTGAAGTTCAGTGACCATTTGTGCAATTTAACTCTTGGAATAAAAAAATAAAGCAACTGCCAGTTCTGTGCATACTTCTCTTTCAAGGAAAGATCAAGAGTCAATAGTAAACAGAAATGTTAAACTGTTACTTTCCGTACGGTGTCGTGGCATTCATTGCGATCTTCACAATTATCAGCCAATCGGACGGCAGGGATATCCGTCCATCGGACCACGGCTTAGCCTACCAAGATTCTTCACCGCCGATTAAAGCGAACGGAACTGAAGAAATGCTATATTTCTTCGGTGCAACGACGTCGTCCTCCTCCGTACCACTGCCAAAGGTCAATAATCTAAGCGATCCGGTCACATGGTGGAGCAAGCACGAGGTTGGGAGGTCGAGTGGAGATCACGTGAAGAGATTAATGCTTGTGGCCAGCTTAATCTGTGGACTAACCGGCGTCGTATTGCTCTCCGTCGCCGGGATTCTATTTATCATTCGCCTCCGAAAGCAGAATAAGCAAGAATTATCAACCTCGTCAGCTCCAACTTCTGCGCCTAATGCTTTTGCTCATAAGTAGTAAGTATTACTGTATTATTTAAACAATTGAGATTAAATAGTGAAATGTTTGTTGTATTCTCCTAAATATTACTTTGAAATTATTTCCCCGTCGATCTCTGAAATCGATTCTGTGACCAATAATAATTAGTGCATTCCATTTAAAATTTGCCAAGGTACAATCTCAAAGAAATGGTAAGATAGTCACTAAAATTTATAACATTTATATGCGACTGAGATACATATAAAACTAAAATGATCAATTGAATCGAAAAAAGAAAAAAAAATGTCATTTTAAGAATCAAATTTACAAGTGTCCAAGGTACTTATTGTGGTTGGGAAGGTACAGTACCTTGTTACAAATTTGGAATGATCATAAACACCATTAGCTTCTGTAATTAAGATCAGAACACAGTAAGAAAATGGACCAATTCTGCAATGATATTATTTGTTAAAGAATATAACATCATGTATGTGCAACTTCTAATGAAAAATTCATACAACATGAAATATTTATTTCTGAATACCTATAGGAAGAATAAGGAGGAGGAGGAGGAGGAGAAGAAGAAGAATATAATTTAACCATTTATATACACCTATTGTTCAAGAGAGATCCACTCTAGCTCCAGTTCTAATTCTCCAGATTCTACATTCTGGAGCTTCAGTGATAATTTCTGTTTCACCTTCCCATCAACGATGTTTACTGTGCTATCTTCTATCAGGGCATTGTCGTGTGATTTCAGCCATTTCCCAATCTGCATGTTTCCAAACATTCCAGCATCTCCGAAAGCCATTGCAGAGGTTATTATTGGCTGAATGTCTATTTCGGCTTCCCCCATTATATCATCAGCAGAGAATGTGTCGTAATCAAAAACTTGCTGCGATTTTGGAGTTTAGAGAAGTTGAAAGTTTAGATAGAATTAGATATCCAGGAGCAGTTGATGGATGGTGATTGTTGCTATGCATGAATGTGTGCATATACTGAATGCTTATATATGAAGAGAAGAATGCTGAGGAAGTAGTAAGTACACAACATGTATGAAACAAATACAAGAAACTAACAAGAAAAATTGTTTTCCTGATTAAGAAAATGGAAAAGAACAGCAAGAGAAGGATTTACCAATTTTATGGGGCTACAGTTTTGTGGAACTGAGAGCATGAGTTCCTCGTTCCAGACAGGATTCAGATTGCTCTTAACCACAGTCGTTTGTGCTTTCTAATAACAGAAAGAAACAGCATGTGAGAGCTTAAAAATCTTGACAAGAGAGTCTAATTTGGAAAATTAATAGTTTACCAGCACTAGTCAAGAAGTCAGAATTGTGAAACAAGAACATAAGCAGATCTTGATGGCAAAATTTTCACCAGCACTGTTACTGCTTTCTTTGCCCTGTCCCAAAATCGAATAAAATGAGAGATTCACTAACCTGCTGCCCCAGGGTCAAGATCACATAAGGATCGCTAGATAGCATATCTCGAATAGCTAAGTTTGTGCCTTTAAGTACTTTGACCTTCAACAATCCAATAAATTCCACCATGCCATCCTGTGATCAGATTGAGCACAAAGAGTAAATTTCTTATACACAAAGACGATGGTAAAAACTGCATCATCTAGATGAGACTGCTCTATCTCAAATAGTATGTCATATCTCCTTAAATGGTATCTGTTCTACATAATTTATTACGAGATTCTCCAAACTGTTGCAAATAAATGTGAAGAAAGGCATCATGTAAACCATTATAAAAAATTTGTGTTCATCAAATCAATTTATGTTCGTCATAACACCAAACAAATTGAACTGAAACAAAAAGTATATGAAACGAAAAGCAAGGAAGTGGAAGGGTGCAAATAAGCAAAGACAACTTACTGATTTCTGTGATGAACTTGAACTTCGAAAATTATCCATAATCTTCCTGGATAAACTTACTTGCAAAGAATTCTTTTTTGAAGTCGCAATACGTAGGCTAGGTTTCAAAAATTCTTGAAGCTCATACTTAGACCTAAAAGGTTAAATATAGAGCAACATAAATTATCCAACCTCAATACATTGTCAAAGTTGCATTTATGTGTGCAAGCTAATTGCTAAGAAAGTTTTCTCTTATGTTTAAAACTTCCGTGAATGCATAAAGAGATCCAAGAGATGGAAAAACAAGCTTTTGAGAGAAGAAAAGCCAAGTTGATATTGTTGAAGCAAGAATAAAATGTTTGATCAGGGAGACTAGCTCAATCTCTAATCATCAATATTTACCAGATGGATATTCAGTTTTTAATTTTTTTTTCTTTTTGCTTCATTGTTGTGGGTTGGGGGGTCTTCACCAAACAGGAAGGGGGGAAAAAGAGAACCATCGCATCTGAAAGGCCTAATAATCTTAGTGTTTATACATTTCATCTGACCTAATAAATTTTGAACGCTGTTCGTGGCTAGCATCTGGTCTAGGCTTTGAGACTCCTTCAGGAATATAGGCTTCGTAAATTGAATTTGCAGAAGCATTTCCGCCAACCTCAATCATTGCTTCGATTTCATCATCGGACCATTCATCTAATGTCACAGACAAAACCTGCAGGATTCCCAATTATGTTAGGTATGAATATAGCCCAGAAGACGGGATACAAAAGATTTCTGAGTAGTCACCTTCGAAATATGAGTACCAAGACTTCTATGCACTCCGCAACACTTTAAGCAAATAAATACTCCTATATTTGCTGACCTGAAATGGAATGACAATTCTAAAAATCGTTAAAAGGGGAAAATAAAGAAAACCATACAACAATATAGAAAATAAAAAGCAAAATATTTCATTCATTCCTCATTACAGCAAAATCGGTTGGATCCAAGATAATGTTCTCTCTTGGAAAGCTCTAAGCATCAATCTTGTTACACATTCTTGCTCATAGCCATAACTTTAGATCAGAATACATGAGCTCCATGTTCAGAATATATTTACCAAAAAACTTGCGCAGTCGTAGCATGCACATGAATTCATAACAAATTGGTAAAAAGGCTCGAAAAGGCTCATCTATCCCTTTAAGGAGGTTATAATGCAATCTGTACTATTCATACTCCTACCAGAATCACTTGTTAAATCCCCTTTTTTGGGGGTCTTGTTTGGTTATGGTTCAAGGACGCATTCTACTGATACTGAATTATATGCACGTCTCAACATTATATTTTCTGTCCTTTTATTTTTTGCTTTTTCCATTAGTTGGCTTTATGTAGGTGAAAGTAATATTCATTAATTCTGTTATTCCATGTTTATGGCATCCAAAGGCTTCCCTTCTTCTTGCTGAAGCTAGACAAATATCCAGAACGAAAACATATTGTCACGGTTGATCTTCTTGGCAATAGATAGTAAGGCTTGAAAAATACTCTTCTTCTTTACGAACACTGGCAAATGAGAAAAAGTGAGTTTGACACTCAGACACAGAAATATTGGCAAGTGCCGAAACTACTCAGATTTTCTCATGGCTCTTATATTGTTACAACTATAATAATCTGTGGAAACAAACAACAGTGTATGAATCCAAAGGAGGAACTTACGCCCACTTTGGGTCAGGAGCATTACAATCTGCGCACACACGATTTTCTCGTAGAACCAAGAGATCTTTCAATCTTCTTTTACCTGTGCAGACAGTGCCAAGAAAAAGAAAAAAGGAGAAGCTGAGAACTTACAACAAAACTACAATAGCAAAATGGGATGATGAAATAGATAAAAAGTACGTTTATGTTATTGTTGCGTGAATCTACATAAATAACGAAATAAGTTGGAATAATTTATCTGTTTGATAAATAATCAGCATGTGCACATTAGCTGTTGGTCATGAAGTGGAACAAACTACCACATAGTGCTTGTGAAGCGTGACTTTAATGAAATCAAAGAATTCAGAAGCTAATGCCTACAGCAAGGAAGAAAGAAAATGATACTGTAACGATCTAATTGTATCCCATGTCGCTCATGAAAGGCCAAGTCTGCTTGGTGAATTTATAAGCACTTTGGACAATGATGAATGGTACACATAAATCCCCCTTACAAGCCAGTAGATTTCAACCCGAAGTGGCTGTTACCGTTTGAGTTGTATAGAATTTTAGGCTTCAAAAACAATGATGAATACACATAAATCGATTGGAAAGCACCAGTTTCCATGATTGGCACGTGTGATTTCTTAAGTCAAAACGCTAAATTTTTCCATAAACTTTCGTATCTCAGGACAAATTTACTAGCAAACTTAAGTAAATCCACTCAAATATGTGCCGAAATGCGGACGAAAACTATTGCAATGTGAACTGGTAAGCTACAATATTGTAAATTCCAGGAGACATAAAATAATACCTGAAGATGGCTTCCCCAGTGCTGATTGATTATAACTCATTGCTTTGTTAATACGCCGTTATCATTCAACTATATAATCTTTATTAAGAACCAATCTACACACCAAAAAGATTAAGAATCAGAATATTCCCTAATTATTTTGTGCATTCGTAGTTACATTCAAATTCACCAAAGAACATGGCACAATTAATTTCTAACATCAGACTCGGCAAATTCAGAACACGTGTTTAATAATCATATCTAAATTATAAGAATCTGAATTTTCCGCGCATAAATCAAATGAAGAATGCAAAAATAAAAATAAAAAATGATCTGGATTTATATAAACACGTACAGATTGAACTTTCATCTGAATTGAACGTCTTATGAAAAAAAAAATGAAGAATTAATCATTGGGTTTAATCCAAATCAAAATTCGAATTAAAATTCAGTTATATAGAGCGATTCAAAAGGAATCCAATTCCAATTATTGAAACCGCTAATATTTTAGCTGAAAAGTAATGAAAGATCACAGAGAAGAATGTGAGAATTGTACCTGTTTCTGAGTTGGAACAGAAAAAAATAAAAATTGCAGAGGTAGAGGTAGAGGTAGAGGTAGAGAAGGGAAGAGAGAAGAATATATTGTTAAAATCAAGGGCTGCTTAATTTCAAATAAACGGCTTAACTGCAAAATTTTTTTTATTTTTTTTATTTTTTACAATTTTGATGAGACACTTTTTCCTATCGAAAATAGGTCGGCATACAATGGAAGTGATCAATGTTACATTTAATCCCGTTTGACTTTCGTTATTTCAAATTATAATTTTTGAAATACTTTTTTTTTTTTTTTTTTGAAAAATGTGCGATTGAAAAGGAATTTTTTTTTCATATATAGTATTATTTTATAGAAAATTGTGTTATCGAAAATAAAAGAAAGAAGAATAATTTTTTAGGACAATGGGGGCCAAACGGGGGCTTAGAT